>JAYMSP010001240.1:0-34401 GCA_036897095.1 Plantago elongata
GATGAAGCAGCCAACAATGGCTGTTTTCCCGTTCCATCCAATTTTGGGGAAGATGAAGACTGGTGAATTACGAAACTGCCCTTGGCTGGCAAAAGGAAGAAAATGGGAAGTAAGGGCATTCCGGTCTTTCGACAACTATATATAATTAATTCGTTCTGGCTACTAAATGGCTCGTAAATAAATTCCGGAAAAATGGCAAATCACTTCCCGGACATTTGTCGAGTCATTCTCGAGCCCTCAGAAAAATAAAATAATTAAATTTTATTTTTTAAATTTTAATATTATTTATTCGGAATAAACTAGTTTTCTATTTTAACGTCGAATCCGCTCGGTGTTAAAATATGAAATTCGACCTAACCTATTTACGAAAATTTTCTACTCGTACGAAATAATAAAATTAATATTTTATTCATGTACCGAAAACCGAGGAAATTTGGCGGACCTTACATCTTCAGTCTTCAAATCTTCGATTAAAATCCATTGTCAGGATCCTTCTTCATGGCCTTCTCAAAATATAAAATTACATTTAGAGACCTAAAATTCCTAATACAAATTTAACCAGACTAACACACTAAGTGATTTCCTCTTTTACAATGTTCAAGTGAACTAAGAGTACTAGTCACCTTTCTGTACTAAAGATAAGTCATACGGTGATTGATAAAAAACACTAACAAATATTCCTAACATATATTATCTTCTCTGTTTGGGTTTTTGCCATATATCAATTCAAACCTAAAATCCCTCACCTGACTGTTGTAAAAGAAGATTCCCGGGCATGTGTTAGGAACTGTTTATTTGGGATTATTGTTTTCATGTGATTCAATCACTAATCTGGAGGGATTCTGATTGGGCTGGTGATCTTGATGATAGGATATCTACTAGTGGAGGTTGATTTTATCTTGGTCCTAATCTTGTGTCTTGGTATAGCAAGAAACATAATTTTGTGTCTCAACTTATTTGGTAGAAAAACATGCTGCATGAGTATAGTCTTGAAAGTGATACCTTTTTGATATATTGTGATAACCTTAGTGCCATTCATATTTCTAAGAACCTTGTTCAACATTCACATGCTAAAATACATTGACATTATGCATCATTTTCTAAGGGACATAGTCAATAAGCAAGTCTTTGACATAGATCATATAGAAACCACAAATCAGCTTGCTGATATCTTTACCAAAAAACTGGATAAAGAGAGATTCTTCAGTCCAAGGAGGTCTCTCGGTATGTGCACTCTCTAATTACAATGTTAGAAGCAATGTTGACTTAACATCGTGGTCAACATTGGTTGTCTATCTTTTAGTGATGCTGTTTTTTAATTTGCTTTCTATGTGCTGTGCTCTTGTGCTGTATGTGTTTGTTCTCAGTTTGAAAGCTCAGGGTGATGATTCTTAGTGTCTTAAAGATTAATTGAAACCAAGGTTAAAGGGAATTGAGTTTCTTGGGTGTTTGATTCATGTAAAACCCATTGATGCTGTTTTGTGGCCATTTTACTTCTCTGCGTTGATTCGTATTTGATGTTGCCCCCTTTGCTGCTAAATGATTATGCATTCAAAATTACTAAACACAGTTTACTTTCATGCTGGGGTGCGTGGAGTTCAAGCTGCCCGCATTAAGTGTGATTATCTTACTTGAGGTAGTTTCTATAAAGGTTTGACAGATAATGTGCATGCATTGGAATACTGGGGTGTATGGAGTTCTGACTACCTGCATTCAGTCCTATATGTACACCTGTTTTACTGAAAGAGTATGTGATACTGTTGCGGTGTATGGGACTTTGGTTGCCTGCATTCAATGTGTGTCCTACTCACTGTGCAAAAAAGAAAAAAAAGAGGAAGAAAAAAAAACCAAATGCTATTGTTTCAGTTTATTTATTTTTGGGGCAATGTTAGGTGTGTTTCATGTTGCATTTTATCTCACTCTACCTTGCCTCCAACGTCAATGGTGTTAATCGGATCTGCATTCCTTGGGGCTTAGTAACTGGCTAACTTACAATAAGAGTGGTTTGATTTTCCGATGTTGTCATCATTGTTGGGTCAACATTCTAGTCAACATTGGTTGTACTTGTTGCATATTTGATGCACATATCTGAAAATCTTTGTGCTTTTCCTCTCTATATGACTTTTACATAATTTTGGTTTGGATTTAAGGGGGACTCAGTATCCTTCTGGATGGGAATGTGCTTTCTTGTTATTACGTATCTTGTCACATCTTTAGATTTAGATAAATTTGACCTCTCTAGGATTTATCCTTTTATCTCATCATATTGACTTGACATATTTTGATTCACTAACCAAATTTAATCCTTAATTAACAGTTGCGTACAACTTGCTCTGTGCTTTGATACATATTTGCAGGATTATTTTTTCTGGAAGCAAAACTCATCCCAAATAATTTCCTTGATCGGTTTTGAGAGAAAAATCCTACTAACCCCACTTATCGCCACATGCCTGGTTACACACTGCCCCACTAAAGGCTGAAACTCCCCATTTCTACCATCAATGTGCCAAAACGGTTCATCTACTTCATCCCATTTTCACCATTCTTCTCTCCCGCCCAAACTTCTATCAACATCTATTCTCAACATCATCAAGCTACCATGTCTAACCCCCCAAATCAGCCCGAATTGGTTATCAAAATCTCATAATCCACCTATCCTCGACCTATTCATGCAGAACCTCCAGAATTTGAGACTACTGTTGAGGAATTGGGAGCTGCATCTGAGTCTGAAGCCAAAACCCCTTCACCCGTTCACTCAAAACCTCCTTCACCCGTACAACATCTCCAAATCAACCTAAAATCATTGAGGTAGACTCTTCCCCATCTCATCATTCGAGAGTAGTTGCTAAAGCCCTTGTCAATCTTGGGTCTGACCTTATGGATGATGACATGAGTCAAATTGGTACTGAAGAAAAGGCTCCGGACACTGCTAGTTCTCTGAAAAACTCTCCTCCCCCGACATCGAATGAGGTACAAGAAGAAATTCCATATGAGGAAATTGGGAAAACTGGAAGAGGTGAAGAAGTTACTGGACGAGGTGAAGAGAGTTTGGAAAGGGAAAACGAAGGTGAAGATATGAACATCCAGACTGAAGGAGAAGCAAGTGAGAAGAATCCACATGATGGTGTGGAAACTGATGTTTCTGAAGAAAATCTTCCTTCGACTGGTGACAATATTAATGATGAGTATCTGAATGGTATGGAACCTGAGGAAGATAACTCTGAGAAAACTGTCACAATTTCCATGGGTGTTAATACTGATGATGAGTCAACATCGGTAGCTTCTCCTGAAATTCCTAATGATGAGGATAACTCTGATGATTTTGATGAAGACTCCATGGATTAAGAGGAATATGTGGATGATGAGGCAGCTAATGACACTTAGGAAGACTCTATGGATGAAGAGGAAACTGATCCTCATGTTGCTGATGAAGTTCCTGTTCCAAATGCTCAAGCTGTTGATGATGAATCTGATTGGTAAGGAGATGCTCTGAATTTCTACTTCTATGCTCAGATAAACACTGGCAAATATGTTACTCTTGGTAATAGAATGGTATATATTAAGAGAGTAATTGATGAAGATCACTTAACGCTTATAATCTAGTTGAGTTCTTGAAGAAAAGGAAACTATATTATATTGTGACCCAATATGAGCCTTTTGTGCCTGATGTCGTGAGAAAATTCTATGCCCATTTGTCTGAGAAATTTGATAAGGTTGGAGGTGGGAAACATCATTGTGTCTATATGAGATGAGATGTGTTTATGATAGATGCTAGGGACATCAATGCGGCTCTGTATAGGAACAGAGAAGAGGTTGAAACACCCATTGATGTGTCCTATGATGAGATGGCTAAGGAACTCACTCTAGGGAAACTTCAAAATGACATGCTGTTGGGTCTATGGACTTGAAGTATTGTTCATCTTTCATATCTGTCTTGGCAAGGATTTGTCTCTACAACAGGTTACCCACATCCAACAATAACAAGCTGAGCAGGGAAGCATGAATGCTAATGTATAGGATTTAGATAGGTCACAATGTGAATCTGGGAGAAAGGATCATTCAACATCTAGAGAAATTCAAGAACATGGGTTCTAAAGGTCATCTCATTCAACCTGCTACCATCTTTGCTATACTGAAGCTGCAAGATTTGGTCATTCGTGATGAGGAAGTTTATCACAATAAATTTGAAGTACAATATGTGAATAGGTAACTGTTGGAGACTTCTAACAGGTTTTGTGTTTTTCCTTGGGTTGACCCTGATGTGCCTGCTGCTATGGACATTCCAAATGAACCTACTGCTAATATTCCTCCTGAAGTGCCTGAGTCCTTGAATGCTAGAGTTACTGCTGCTCAGACTGTCAATGTTGACCCCATTGCTGACATTCATAATCATCATCCCTCCCCAGTGTTGAATACCTCTCTTCAGGTACACTTACTGATGGTGATAAGATGGCCTTGTTGCAGATCAAGGAGTTGGATGCTCTAAATGTCAGACTTCAGGAGCAAATTACCAACAATATGAAGTTTAGAGCCTTCCTTGTGTCTTCACTTTCCTCACAAAAAGGGGGAGATTAGACTTGTTCGCATTTTTAAATAACATTATTTATTTTGGTCTATAATAGTTAGTAATTCAGTACTCTCTGCTCTATTATCTTGTTATCTGCTTAAGGGGGAGACTGACCATTAAGGGGGAGTTAATTGTATTTGCTTTGAATGCTTAAAATTGCTCGTATGGCTTGTCTTGTGGTATTCTAATGTTTTGTGAAGAAACACTAAGATTAAGGGGGAGATTGAAAGTGTCATTACATAATACACTTTATTTACTTATCTTGTCTTTCTTATTTAGTTCAATGGTTATGTTTGTTTGAGTGTTTATTTTGTAGGAAACAACCTTGGTAATTGGACTTATTGCTGATCGAAGACTTCCTTTAAGAGAAGCAAGAGATCAACCACAATATAGAAAGAATCTTCAAGACAAAGACTAGAAGGAAATATATGGAAAAAGATATTCAATGTTGAGGCAATTCCTTCTAGCAGCTTGCTCAAGAAAAGCAAAGAAGAAAACTTTCTTAACACAGGTTTCCCTTCCCTATTCGAACATGAAGGAGGTTGCTTTGCAAGATACACCGAGACTTTATACAGTTATATCATTTTTGTGCCTTGCTTTACTAGACTTGTACTAGCTAACATATTGTGGGTGTTTATCAAATATGCGTTTGTGAATCATTCGTCGAGATAGTTACTAGAATAGGTTCTTTGTTCGAGTTTATTCTATGTTTAGTTTTCCATTAGTTTAATCATCGTTTGTGATCGATCCCAAACTCCTTTTGTAATATTACTATTATGGCTAGTGGAAATTTAGCCAACGACACTGTCAACATATTTTATATATGCTAACTAGATTTGTGGAAAACTGTTTGTCAACCCGCTGCAATTTACTCTACTTAGGCAACCAATGTTGACTGCATATTTGACTTATCACTAGAGTCAACATTTTTTACTGTTCCAGTACCAATCCTGATCCAATAGTTCTAACAAGTATCTTGATCAATTAAGGAAGAAACAATGGTGGAGTCCGCGGATTGAAAGAGGAATCACGTGGTATCCAATTATCCTCCCAAATCTGTATGTTCACATTATTCTCGACTCGCCATCTTAAACCCTTTTGAACCAAATCAATAGTACCAAAGATACTTTTCCAAGTATACGATGCACTAGCATTAGATGTAGCATCAAGCACACTAGTATCAGGGAAATACTTCGCCTTAAGAACCCGACTCAACAAGGCATTTGGATTATGTAAAATATGCCACACTTGTTTTCCAAGCATAGCTTGATTTAATGCTCTTAAGTCACGAAAAACCATGCCTCCATTCCTCTTGCCTTTACACAAAGTATACTAATCAATGAATCCTCTAGTCATCCCCTTCCCCCCCCAAAATTTAGCAATAGTCGATTCAAGTTCATGTAAGAGATAGTCGGGAAACTTGAAACACTCCATAACATAAGTAGGAATAACTTGTAAGACTAATTTAATGAGCACTTCTTTTCCAGCTCTAGATAGAGATTTTTCACCAAAGCCCATAGTCTTCTCCCAAAACCATTCCCTAAACCAACAAAGACTTCCTTTTTAGACCTCCCCATTTGTGTCGGTAAACCGAGATACTTCTCATGTTTGTCAACAACCTGAGCCGGAATACAATTTCAAATCTCTTGAACTCGTGATTGAGGAGTATCTTTACTAAATTCCACAATCGATTTCTCAAAATTCATATCTTGTCCTGACCCCAAGCTATATTGGTGAAGAATGCTAGCAATCTCCCTAGCGGCATCACAATTAGCATGACAATAAATAAGTGTATCATCTGCAAAGAATAAGTGAGAGATCCTTGGTGCTGAAGGGGTAACAGCTACCCCCTTAAGCGCCTCCCTACACTCCGCATCAATAATAGGAGAACTCAAAGCCTCTGCACAAAATAAGAACAAATAAGGGGAAATAAGATCCCCTAGTAAATACCCCTCTAAGGTTGGACATCTCTGCAAGATTCACCATTCAACATCATTGAATAAGAAACGGTGGTCACAAGAAGCATTATCAAGGAGATAAAAAGCGTATGAAATCCTAATTTCTCTAATACACGGTTCAGGAAAGGCCATTCCACACGATATTACTCATATCTAATTTTAAAGCCATGAAAAAAAATCTTTCCCTTTGGTTTTTCTTTTAAGAAAATGATTGATCTCATAAGACACCAAAATGTTATCAGGTATCAATCTGTGAGGAACAAAAGTGGAATGGGTCTCCGTGATAATGTGTTCAAATTGGGCTTCAACCTATTAGTAATGGCATAGAAGCAATTTTAAAAAAATGACATTACTAAGACTAATAGGACGAAACTAAGTCATCATCACCGGTGTGTTACATTTAGGAATGAGAATGATATGAGTATAATTAAGCTTAGGAGGCAACACATGATTACTGAGAATACATAAAACACAATCAACAACACTATTACCAAGGATATGACAACATTTTGATAAAACAAAGTAGGCATACAATCGGGGCCAGGAGATTTAGTAGGATACACACTGAAAATTTTTGCTTTAACCTCGTGCGATGTGAAATTCCGAACCAGGACCTAATTAATGCTTTGATCCACCTTAGTTTTCATAGTTCGATCAATATCCTCAAATTCATTAGTAGACGGGTTCCTAGAAGAGAAGATATTCTGGAAATAAGAAGAAGCGACACGACCCATATCATAAAGAGACTCTTGTAACACGCCATTATCATCAACCAACCCCTGAATCTCATTAGTCTTTGCCCTTGTCGACGCACGAGAATGAAAAAAATGAGTATTCTAGTCCCCCTCTGCCATCCACCGCGTACGTGATCTATGCTTCCACATAGTATCGTTTGTACCGAGCAGTTGTTCCAATTTCTGCTTGAGTTCCTATTCCTTCCATTTAATCTCTGTCGTAAATGCCTGCTGACAATGTAATTGAGTCGATTATGAGTTTTCCAAATCTCTATAGTAACATGACAAAAGTTTTTACGGCTCCAGTTAACGAGACCAATACGACATTGTTCCAGATTCTGTACCATATCCGATTCAAGATCCCAATTCTGTGCAATTGCCGATTCACAGTCATCTGCTATAATCCACATCTTATAAAATCGAAATCGCTTCTTGCGATGACTTTGACTATCGGGTCTTCCAAAAAGATTAACAAGAAAAGGTACATGATCTAAATTGTTAGTGGTAAGATGAACAACCTGGTGATTGGAAAAAGACGTCTGCCAAACATCATTACAAACAACCCGAGTACCCCATGTCCACTAATTTATTATGATTTGAAGCATCACGAAAATCTTGAATCCTCCACTGGTGTGCGTACACCACCTAGCTTATCATCATGATATAATATCTCATCAAAGTCTCCAATGACAAGCCAATCTCGACAAGAATGAGTACCCAATTGTTTCAATAAATCCTATGTATGTTTGCATCTACAGGAATCAAGTTCTCCATAAAAACCAGAAAACATCAAATGATATCACTAGGTGAAAGTTGTACATTGGCAACAATATGATTCTTAGAATAGCTTAAAACATAAACTTATACATTTTTATCCAAAAGCAACGGTAATCCTCCTGAAAATCCTACCGAAAGTACACATAAACTAAACAAATTAAACTGCTGCTTAATGTTATCAATCCCTTAAGTGTCGAGTCGAGTATCCATAAGAAAGATAACGTGGGGATGATACTTATAGGATATTTCTTAATGCACAAACTGTCCAAAGGTTCCCCAAACCTTGACAGTTCCAAGACACACAACTCATGATTGTAGGCGGGGTCGTTAAGCAACCTCCGCCTCTAGTCCTGAAACAAAGACTTCATCCATGTTCTTTATCTTCTTCACAACTTGTTGTTCCAACCCATCAATAAACCGGCCATATGTGATCTTCTTTTTTCCCAATCCTGAATCCACTAGTCTACCCCGTTTCTTTCCCGAAGATTCCCCTGCTGAGTTCGTATCCAAATTAGTCAATGGTGGTCATCGTAAATGACTTTGGATCTTTGCTAGCTGTGGAGTAATAACATGATCCGTAAAAGTCATACGTGCATTTGCCAACAACCCTGGTAATTGATGTTTGGTTGCAGCATGAATACTGCCCAAATTTCCAACCTGGATATGTTGTTGTTGTTCCTCTCCAACGAATACCCCTGATCCATCCCAGCAGATTTCCAAAGCCGACCCACTGGTGTTATTCCTTTCAAGCTGTTCCTTTGATGCTTTCATATCATCACCCTGAATACCAACAAACTTACCTTTTCCTTGAATTACAACCTCAAAAACCATATCAACCGTTACTTGCTTTTCTCCAACCACTGGCGAACTAATAGTATCAGAAATGGACTGAAAACTGCTCCCTCTATCTGTTGTAACCCGTCGACTATCAATATGTTCCAAACATGTTTTGATTGCAGGTCGTTAACATGGGCTCTCATCCAATCGCCATAAGCAAGTTTATCTTTCGGAATCTCTCCAGTCTCCAACGCAAATTCAATACACCGCTGACAATCACGAACTAGATGTCCCAAACAACCACATTAGTAACATAATTTGGGTAAACGTTCATATGTCAAACGAACCTGAATCTCTTCCCCATTTTGTCCAAATATTTGAACCAGCCTTCTCAATTGTTTGGTGATATCAATTGTAGCCCGAAACCGTATAACAAAACCAGATTGAGATTTAGCCTCGTCATACCAAATCAACGAACTTACTAATGGTATTACCATGGAATTGTGCCATTGTCTTATGAACAGGAGTGAATGGCACCCGATGAGCATGAACAAAGAAATCATTATGATCCACACTCATGATACTTGGATCACTTCCTGCCGTGATAAGTCATAAGACAATGAGATTTTCCTCAAACGAGCAAGGCGCCATAGTCAAGACACGGCGCTTATCCACCACATGAGCAAACCTAAACATCAACTTGTCCTCCCCAACCTTGCTGATCTTGACCCCATGAAGAAGGTTCCAACTTCTTAAAACCATCTTCTCAAATGATTCCAGATGAATCAATTTCCGCGACAAAACATGACCGACCAAACAAAGTTCCGGATCAAAAGAGGTCTTGCTCCAAACCTCAGTCGGAACAGAGACCTTAGTATCCTCAATTGATGTGCGTCAAAGATTCATACCCTATTCAGAGATCTCCTTGCCATAATAACATCCCTAATAGAAAAGCCGAAGAGAATTATGAAAACCAGATGAATACAAAGCAATAGATAGGACCTTAAAACAAAACACACAAACACAAAGCAAATAAACCGACTCCCACCCCACTGACAGGACCAAAGAAACAATTTGGAAGAGAAAATAGAGACAAATATTAAGAAAACTGATAACAAGTGGTGTAAAATCAAGATCAATAAGAGCCAATTTAAAGATGTTGCAGATAGTATTCATAAAAAACGGTTAAAAGGGAAGTTAATTTAGATGGAAGTTTACTATAGAACATGGGATGTGGTTCCTGAACCAATGCTCAAAATTATTTGATGTCCTCACCATCACTCGAAGATTTGGGTTGAAAACTCACTGGATTAAACGGTATGAATGGAGAATCTTTCACCAGAAAGGGCACAATCTCTGGAACACAGAGGGAAATGCTCTCAACGCTAGAGATGGAATTTTTTAAAAATTACTATAGGTTATAGGTTATAGTTATGTTTATTAACCAAGGCCTATGTATGAGTATAGGTATATAAAGTTATGCTTTTTTTTTATGGAACCGCATAATATATTAAAAACTCCAAAAACAAATACAAAGTGAGAGGCGATCAAATGATCCAACCTAAAGTAATCGAAATGACTAAAGTTCTAGTTACAACATTAGATTCTCGATATGGGGTCTAAGCCGAGGTACTCTTCAAGTTCTATAAATAAAGACATCTATAATTTGTTGTGAAATAGATAAATGACTATCATCTGTTCCAAAACAGAAATTATTTCTATGCTTCCAAATTTCGTATACAGTCTCCAGGAAGGCAACCTTAAGTACTTGACTGCGCCAGTTCTTACCTTTACAACTTCTAATAATCCATTGCAACTCAACTGTCCAACCACTCGATGTATGCTAGATTCGTAGCCAATCCAATACAGTCTGCCAAATGTCGCAAGTAGTATTACACTCAAACAATAGGTGTTCCAAAGTCTCCGGCTGGGAGCAGAATCCACAATCCGTCGTGGCCATGAGTCCAAGTCGTAGCAGACGTTCCTTGGTTGCAAGTAAACCATGGCAAGCCAACCATGTGATTATTTGTGCACAGGGTCTCGCGATGGTTCTAAACATGAGCAGCTTCCATTCTACTTTCAATTTATCACCTTGGAGCTCACTATACAGGAGGCCCGTCTTGAACGTCGGTAAAAGCTTCATATGGTCCCAAGTCCTATTATTGTGTATTAGAGGTCGACACTTGAGGATACCCTTCATAATCTAGGAGCTATTTGGTGGGGTTGGGTGTACCAAAATGCGATCCACCGGTATATAGTATGCATGTATCCATTGAACCCATACGCTATCCTATTCACCACAAAGATTCCACAGTAGTTTAATTAAGCAAGCTTGATTCCATACCTGTAAATAAATGATTTGTAGGCCTCCATGCTTCTTTGCCGTGCACACCTTCTCCCAAGCCACCAGAGATGTCCTATTGACAAAATCGCTATTGGACCAGAGGTATGAACGACAATGGCCTCAATGGGTTTCAATTAATATTAAAATAATCAAATAATACATCTTGGAAAATATCTATGTTAGGAATATCTGTTAGTATTTTTGATCTATTACCATATGACTTATCTTAGTATAGAAAGGTGACTAGTACTCTTAGTTCACTTGAACATTGTAAAAGAGGAAATCACTTAGTAAGTTAGTCTAGTAAAACTTGGAATATGATTATTAGGTCTCTGATGTAATTTTATATTTCAAAGAAGGCCATGAAGAAGGATCCTAGCAATGGATTTTAATCGAAGATTTGAAGACTGAAGATTGCACAAGTTTTCGAAGATAAAAGGGTTAAGTCTCATCAGATAGACTATTATCAGAAAGCACATTGTATAGTACATATATTGCACATAACAAGTCTCTGAACATGTGACATCACTGCATACAGGAGCATGCTAGCTTTCAGAAAGGCTCATGTGTCCGTTGAGACTACATGACAAGAAATAGTACGATGCATTAATTAAACCGGCTGGAAAGTCGCTCAATGCATAGTCCTCTTTGAAAAATGAGAAAAGGACTTCTGAGTACTCATTTCGAGATATCAACAGATTGAATTTTGAGAAGGTCTAACGGATACTATTCGAACGACTCTCATTTTCATCTATAAATATCACCACTTAGAAGCTTAGAAATACACACACGAACTACGCTCATATCTATTTACCAAGCAAAGTATTATCTCAAGCATCTCACTACCATTCTTCAAGCTTTCTGTTGTGACTAACAAGCTCGAAGAATCACTAGTAGTTCTAAGTGTCCTGAACCTATAAAAAGAGATTGTTATTCATGAAAGAGTTGAACTTTCAGATACCCTTTCTGAATCTCATTCTCCAGAACGGATACCAATTACTATGGGTCAGTCAAAGAGAACCTACCATACATTGAATATGTGTATCAAGTAGTGTTATCTCTTCTAATCTCTATGAAAATATAGCTGAAAAGTTATACGAGAAGCTTCCTTGACAATCAACTTATAACCAACACCATCAAGGCGTGAAGTACATGAAGTACTTGATTTGGAAAATCAAGGAATAACTCCAAGGTTAACTTGAGTACATGAAGTACTTGGCTCTAGGAGCTAGGGAATAGCACCAAGGGGAACATTTAGTTGGGAAGCATCTGTTTGTAGGGATCTTAGAATAGGAAATATTGTAAGGTGAACTCAATTGTATGTTCTTAGAGGTGGACTAGTTAGAGATTACGCCACGTCCAGATACCACTATACTTGATGTGTTATATACTTATTATGTATATACATTCCAACATAACACACACACACACACACACATTTACTATTGCAAAGCACAATCACATTTATCTATTGCTTAAGTCTTCCGCTCTCTGAATTTAAGTATCAGAAATTCACCAATTTATGAGAAATAGTGTTTATCAAAAAACTTTGAAAAGAATATTCACCCACCCTCTATTCTTTTCCTTTGCCATTATCTGGACCAAGAAGTGGTATCAGAGCAGGAGGTTCCCGAGCCTTCTGCATTGAACCTCGATCCCCCAGATATGTAATGGTTTTTGTCTCTTTCCAAGGACGTTTTAATTTGTGTGTTTAGTGTGCAGGTGTATCTCTGAGTGATGCTCTGATTCCGAAGCCCAAGAATTACGAGAAACGGAAGAACAACTAGATGCTGCATCTTGATGCTATTAGTGATGAGATGATCTATATCATCAAGGAAGGACCAATCAAAATAAAACCGATCAAACAAGTCATAGGAGTGTCTGATGGTCGGAGAAACATTGATGCTGAAGGTAGTGACACTTCGACTAGTGATAGTGGTCGTGCTGCTACTGGACAGTTGAGTAGGAAGAGAAAACTCGTGAACTCTGGACATCGGAAGATGGCAAGAGACACCGGTTGGATGGTCAAGCTCGTAATATCATCATTCGATCGACACCTGAGCATATACAGTGCAAACTGTGGTGTGTAAAGACGGGGAAAGTTGCCTGGAAATTCATTGAAGAAATATGTGCCGGAATTGAGAAAATGAAAACAAGTTTGAAGTTCTGAAATTGAAGTTTCAAAACTTCAAACCGGGTCCCATTGAAACTATGGAAGAACTTGTTGTTTTACTATTTTCATGAGTGATATGGCTGCACTTGGAGAAAGTGATATATATTCAAATTCTGAGAAGGTGAAAACCATTGTCAGAAGTTTCAACCAGGGTATGCCACAAATCACTCCAGTGGAACTCTTTTCACATTTAGCCACTGTGAACTATGAGACACCCCAATGAGGTTTGGCTACAGCTGAAAAGTTGCAAAGTGTTGCTCTAGTCACACAAGGTACTTCTGGAAAGAAGGATACCAAGGAAGTGTATGAAGAAAATGCTCTTGCTGTGTGTCACATGAAGAACTATGTGAGTCAAGAGATAGAAAGGAGAAAAGCAAAAGAGAAGCTGAAAAAGCATCTCGGCCGACACTACAATCAGTACAAGAACATCCAAATGAACAACTCTTTGAACAACATTGCTCAGAAAGCTGTTAGTACTGAAGTCTCTGAAATTGGAAATGACATCTGCTTCTATTGTCGAAAACCCGGTCACTTCAAACGTGATTGTGCTGCTTTTAACAAGCTTAAGACGGGTGACAAAAAGGAGAGAAGAACTTTCAAGAGGATGCAAAGGGCCTTGCTCACTGAAGAGAGAAATAAGATCAACTTGATGCTCCGGATATTGAGTTAGATTCTGAAGATGAAGACTCAGAAGACTCAAAGTTATCATCACCAAAATTTTGCGGGATTACTCACGATGTAATCGACTTTGGCCAGAAGAAGAATGACATGTGTGGAGTTGCTGAGATTGTTGGTCCCGATATCTTCAACATTGAAGAATGCCTTATGGCTAATGAGGTAATAAATACATCACAATTCTTGTTCTACGAAAGTGATGATGATGGTATCAAGGATTTGGAGTCGGTCAAGAGTAAACTTGATCGATATGAAAGAGAACTCTTGGTTATTGAATTTGAGACCAAAATTCTAGAAGAAAATAAAGAAACTCTTGAAAAATAGGTTTCTAATTTGACCAAGGTATATGAGAAGAAGGACGCTGAAATAGCATCACTTAAATCTTAGATATCGGAGAATGAAAATTCTCATGAGCTAGCCTTGAATGAGCTAAATGAGAAGTTAAAGAAGCTTCTTTCTTAAAATGATGAACTCAGAAAGAAAGAGGTTTCCTTCAAATCATTTGTCAAAGCTAGTGACACTCTCACAGAGGTTCAATCTTATCTGAGTGACCCTTCTGAGAAAGGAGGACTTGGACTTGATGCTCAATTAAGTAGCTCCACTCATATGAAAAAGAGTGATGGAAGGTTGACAGTTGTAAAAAGTCAATAGAAAGGTTCTAAAGAAACCTATAGCATTGGTCAGAAAGCTAAGGTTCTTGACAAAGGAAAGGCTGTTGCGACCAAACCTTTGAAGGATTAACAAGTCCCAAAGAAACTTGTGGAAAAGGTTTCTTAAAAGAAACATGATCCTTTGACTTGTGATCATCCATAATGTTGTATTACTAGGAAGGGAAGTATCGCTGGACTTGGTGTATTTCCTATTGTACCATTCTATGGATATAAAGATGATGTAGAAACTAGTAATGCTGCTGAAAATCGTGTCCAGAAAGCCAATGGTGCTCGAAATGGTATTGGCTATCGTGATATCGGGAAGGTCCTCATGCAACAATATAAGGAAGGACAAGAACGATGGTGGAAAGCTAGAATTGCATACAACAATTATCAGAAGTGGAAGCAATCCCAAGCCACTGAAAAACTGATGCCAGGGCTAGAAGGAACTTGTCCATGAAGATTAAGCTTGCTGAAAAGCAAACTCAGAATTCTGACAGGTCTCTGAAGCCACCACGAGGAACACCAGGGAACACTCCAAGAAGGAAGATCGATATTAGATCCGATGATTCTAAAATTCCTCCTTATGTTCCAGGTAGAAAAAAACCTTCTCCTAAGAGATTCATTCATAAATGGATTCTCACAAGAAGAACGTTTAGTCTAAGTGGTTCTATTTCGGAGGCACGAACATAACTCCTGTTTCCTGTTTTGTACAGAAAGCTTCGTGGACTAAGGCTCAATGGATATTTAATAGTGGATGCGGGAAGCACATGGCAGGAGACAAAACAAACTTGGTCGATTATAGAGTATGTGATATCGGACCAAACATCAGGTTTGCTGAAGGAGAATTTAATCCTTATATAGGATTTGGCAACGTCAAATTGAAATCCCTTACAATCTCTGACGTATTACATGTTAAATGATTGAAATATAATCTTCTAAGCATGAGCCAGTTTGCAGATAGGGGATCTTCGATGAAAATCAAATCGAAATTGTGCAAATTCATTGACAATGAGTCAAACCAGACAATCTTGGTTGCTAGGTGGAAAGGAAGTCTATATGTGGCTGATTGGACATCTGCCACAACTAAAGAATGTCTCATGGTGAGTCAATCAGGTCACACTAAAGAACATTGGTTATGGCACAAGAGAATGTGTCACTTAAATTTCATAACTCTAAACAAACTTGCTAAGAAAGAGTTAGTGGTTGGATTACCTAAACAACATTCAGAAAGGATGGTGTCTGCTCTGCGTGTCAATTGGGAAAATAATCCAAAATCTCTTTCAAGTCCAAAAACCAGACATTCATGTGTTAGACCACTACAATTATTACACATGGATCTTTTTGAATCATCTGTAAATAGTTATGCAGGCAAGAAGTATGGTCTAGTTGTTGTAGATGACTTCTCTAGTTTTACCTGGGTTGTTATTCTAAAACAAAAATCTGATGCTAGGGTGGAGATACCAAACGTGATGAACAAGCTTAAAGTCATGAAAAATGACAAGCTATCTGCAATCAGAACATACCATGGTACTGAATTTGTCAACCTGTACATAAAAGAGTTTTGTACCTGCAAAAGTATACTACATCAACTATCTTCAGTAAGGACACCACAACAAAATGGTGTTGATGAAAGGAAGAATAGGACCCTCAAAGAAGCTGCAAGGACAATGCTAGCTGACACTGAAATAAGCGAAATTTATTGGGTTGAAGCTGTAAATACAACATGCTACACTCATAATAGATGCTTGAAAAAAAACACCATGACAAAACTCCTAATATCAAACATCTGAAAGTGTTTGGTTGTAGATCTTTTATTCTTAAAAATGGAAAAGAATATTTGAGAACATTTCAACCAAAGGCAGATGAAGGTGTATTTCTTGGTTATTCTATGAATAACAAAGCCTACAGAGTATACAACAAGAGATCAAAGAAGATTGAAGAATCAGGTCATGTGGTATTCTATGAAGGAAGCAAGAAAATACTCCTTGATGAAGAAATCTCAGACAGGTTCAAAGAACTTTTGATCAAGGATTCTTAAGAAGAACAGTCAGAAAGGAGAAAATTCCTCATTAACATAGAGGATGAGTCTGACGAAGAAAAGCATGATGTGCCTAGTAACAACCAGATGACTCTTAGACTTGATGAAGAATTTCTTTTGAGAATTCGAGAAATGGAAACTATGAATATTCATCGTAGAGACCTTTATGGGAATAACCTTTTTGAAAGTCGTGTTCCAAAAATCTCTCACACTGAACAAGTGTCTGATATTTACCGCACTTCTAGTGTACAAAATATCATTGATACTAAAAAAGTATCAAGTCATAATCGTAGTGATTCACATTCAGATTACGTAGATAGTGACCCTACTAGTTCAAAATCCATTAGGAAGTGGATTAGAGATCATCCTGCAAAGGATGTGATTGGTCCCATTGATCAAGGTGTTAGAACTAGGAGAGCAATCACTGTAAATGCTGATTCTCTCTTTGGATGTTGTATCTCAAACATTGAACCTAAAACTATTGAAGATGCATTAAAGGATCAAGACTGGATCTCTACAATACAAGAAGAGTTGGATCAATTTGAGAGAAACAAGGTCTATAAACTAGTTCCATTTGTAGAAAGAATATATGTTATTGGAACTAAGTGGGTTTTCAGAAACAAAATGAATGAGTCTAGTGAAATAACCAGAAACAAGGCTAGGTTGGTAGCCAAGGGATTTACCCAGATTGAAGGCTTAGACTTTGATGAGTCATCTGGACCAGTTGCAAGATTGGATGCAATAAGACTATTTCTAGCCTTTGCAGCTCATAATGACTTTAAAGTTACCTAATGGATATCAAGAGTGCATTTTTAAATGGTGAACTTGCTGAGGAAGTCTAGGTTGAACAACCACCATGCTTTAAAGTTTCCTTAGAAAGTAGAATGGTCTATAAGTTACAGAAGCTCTATATGGACTGAAACAGGCTCCAAGAGCATGGTATGAGACTTTGGCCAAATACCTTCTGGAAAGTGGTTTTAAGAAAGGTGAAGTTGATAAAACTTTATTTACTTAAATCATGATGGGAAACTATTTTTAGTTCAAGTATATGTTGATGACATTATATTTGGATCTAAAGACAAGCGGCTTTGTGATGATTTTGCAAGTATCATGAAAAACAAATTTGAGATGAGCATGATGGGAGAATTGAACTATTTTATAGGATTGCAAGTCAAGCAACTCAATGATGGAATATTCATTAGTCAAATAAATTATGCAAAGGATATGCTCAACAAGTTCAATCTAAAGCCTTCTGAAAAGAATGCTAAGATACCTATGAGCATATGAACCAAAATGACTTATATAGAATCTGATAAGAGTGTTGAAGAACATAAGTATAGGAAGTTGATAGGTTCACTACTCTACCTTACTACAAGAAGACCTGATATTCAATATGCAGTTGGTGTGTGTGCTAGATTTCAACAAATCCTATGCAATCACATTTGTTGATTGATATCATTGCAAAGATATTCAACCATAGCTCTTGATGAATAAACATTTCATCTCAACGGATGAGATTGATTCTCGGCAAGTAATGCCTGTTGGAAAATTAGTCATGGCCCACTAAGCATTAAATGCAAAGTAGAAACGTATACCATGCCGATGCAGTGTACACAGTTACACATATGAAGTTTCTATACGTATTATTTACCTGCTATATATAAAGGATTTTGGTAAGAGACAAACACTTTTACCAAATCCAAAATTTTATCTTACATCAAAACAGCAAAAACCTTCAAGTTTTTTCTGAGAATTCTTCCGCAAATCTTTTGTTTCTTTCCTAGTCATCTGAAAAGATAGACTAATCTTCTCAATCAAATACTAATCTAAATTCTCTCAATCACTACTATATAAGAGATGGCTACTAAGAAGACCACTTCCAAGAACAATGTTGCGACTATCTCCTCTCCTGAAATGCAAAGTGAGAGAAACTTAGAGGTGTTGAATGAACGTCTCTTGGATAAATTCAACTGAGGACTGGACTTCCAGCCTCAAAATAAACTGGGGAGCACATATGGATGCTCAGCACTTAACTGCTGCTATATCCTCTACCCCAGATAGGAATTATGTCCTAAAGATGCTTGAAAAAGCTAGAATTAGGAAATTCCTTTATGCTGCCCCAAGCGGCTTTTCATCAGTAGATGTGTTGGAGTTCTACAATAGCTCCAAAATCTACACATCTCAATAATGGTATTGAAGAAACGTACATTAAAACCAAAGTCCATGGCACTGAGATAGTCCTGGACTGTGACAAGTTTTGCAAAATCTTCCGATTGAAAAATCACGGCCAGGTTTCTAAAATCAATACAAAAGACAAGGTTCTGAATGATGCTGTCAAAATTTTGTATGAACAAGTTGTGAATGACAAAATCGAAGATTGTCCATCCACGTTCATACTGGGAGACATTAGGACCAGACATCTTTATGAGCATTAGAATGTCTTGGCCAATATACTTCACCGTTGCTTCGATGAAAACAAAGGAGGCATTGATCAAATATGCCTCGAACGTTGGATGATGATAACCATTCTCCAGAAACAGGTGAATAAGAAGCAACACCTCTTCAATTGGGGTAAGTACGCTTTCACCAAGTTCATCAATCGGGTCAAAGAATTTGAACCCAAGATAGCCAAAGACCGTACTGATACTAAGGCAAACATGCACTACGGCCTGAAGATATGATATCTTCTGGACAAATGTGGAGTAGTGCTCAGAGAGCACATGGATATTCTTGTGACCAACAACATGTACAAACATGCATATGAGGAGTCTCTGAAGAAGGCTGCCGAAGGAGAGCTGGTGTCACAAGGAGAAGATGCTTATGAGGGAGAAGCTGCTGAGGTCCAAGTTGCAAAGAAACCAATGACCAAGAAGCAGAGAACTACAAGGAAACATCTTGCAAAAGTTGTTATTTCATAAACCCAACTCATAAAAAAAAAACCCCCATTTGCAAGTTCTTCATTGAACGAAACTTAAAAAAACCTTCTCTCTAAGAATTTTCTCTCTTGAACCCTTCTAGGGTTTGCTTTGCCCCGCAGCCTCCTGCTAGGGTTTCCCCTTGTCTCCTCTCTTCTGATGGCTTCTCCTAGTCATCTTCTCGCTCCTTCTTAGCCTCCTCATGCCGCTCCCCCTTCATCGTCCAATTCGACTATCTTTTGGTTGGTGTTGGCCCTGCCTCCAATCAACCCCGTCCTTGATAATCGTAATCAACATTCAGATCTATCTTCTATCCCGATTCGGTATCCTCCGGTGGAAGTAGTCTAATCTACTTCATCGATTTCTTCGAACCAATATTTTTCTAACCTAGCTGGATCGGGATTGTTGTCTCATCTCTGGTGAGATCTGTGACTAATTTCTTTGGATCGGACATTAAAGCTTGGACTTTGGTCCCTCCTAAACCTGCAGCTTCTTGGAAGGGTTTGCCGCTAGTGTATTACTCAGACGTAGAAATTGACCGGTTATTGGCTCCGTTTGTCACTATGGTGGTTGGTAAATTTGTTAATGGAGATTCGTCTATCTCAAATATCACTAAATCCTTGAAAAATCTCGATTTGAAAGGTAAGTTCTCTGCAAGTTTTTTCAACCTAAGAGTGTTATCATTCGTATGTTCAACAAAGACGATTTGACTTTCTGTGGATGAAACAAACCGTGTCTGTCGAAGCTTTTAGAATGAAAATTTCTAAATGGTCTCTAGTTTTTAATGTTGTGAAAGATTCTCCTTTTGTTCCTATCTGGATTTCCCTGAAACAAGTGCCTATCATGTTATTTCACCCGGAAGCTCTTTTCGAATTGTTTAAGCCCTTAGGTAAGCCTTTAAGAGTAGACACTGCAACGACTGCCTTTACTAGAATTGATAAAGCTAGAGTTTTGGTAGAAATTAATGTTTCCAAAGATTTGCCTGAAGCTATTTTGATAGATGTTAAAGGCCAGGAATTGAAGATTTATGTGAAACCTGAAAATGTGCCTTTTTATTGTCGTCACTGCTCTAAATTAGGGCATGGATCAGACTCTTGCTATGTTAAATTCCCCCTCTTGAAATCATTTGAGGATGAAAGAGCTTTGGATGTTACTAACCAGTTTGCTAATGGTAAGAAAAAGAAAGTTGTTTATCAATACATGCATTCATGTTGGAAATATGTTGGGAAAGGTAATTGGCCATCTTGGTCAGATTATCCTCAACATGATAGTGACTCAGGAGAAGGTTGGAATAATAGTCATGTTAACATTGATAGCTGGCCTAAGTGGGACATTTACTCATCTCCTTCTCCAGACAAAGAAGAAGGAGAAATTGTTATGAAAAATTCATTCAGTCATTTAGAGGAGGTAGACAATCATGTTATGAACTTGGGGGAAGAACAACCTTTTAAGTCTCCCTCCATTGCTTTGGCAGAGGATCCCTCACAGTGTGAAGTTAACTCTAACCAGTCTCAGTCAGAAGTTGAGGTAGTTCAAAAAACTCCTTTGCCTCCCACTGAGCAAGAAGATATAGTTCCATAGAATGTCATCAGGGAAGTACCATTTCCTTCTTCTAATTTTGACAAAGAGAAGGATTTTTTTTGAATTAAACCATGCCCCTGAATTCAAACCTGTAAGTTTGCAGGAAAACAGAAGGAACTCTATGGGTGGATATTTTTTTCATAGAGTGGCAGACTCCTCTGATAATGAGGAAGAAAAAATTGAAGGTGACTTGAATCAAGAGGCTATGTTTATTGCTAAACAAGAAGTTCCCAGCTCCTATCTACAATCAAATGATGGCGTGGAGAACTAACAAGCCAATACTGCTAAATCCTGAGAATACTAAGGGATGGCTTGATTTTAAAGTTCAAAAAAGGACTGAGGCTATGCAAAAACCATTGGACTTCATATGTCTTTATCTAAAGCCTGATTGAAGTACATAAAGTTCAGAAACTGGATAGTACCTATAGCAAGAAGAATAAGTTGGGCATCAAACCCTACCAATCCTTCTATATGATTGCTGATGAGTATTTGGATGACATTGCATATCTTGAGATTATCTATCAGCATCATGAGTGATCTCAGCTTAAGGTAGACCATGCATGGGTTTGGGGCAAATACTACTGGGTCAAGCTCTTTGTTCAGAAAAACAAAGACCCTGCAAAGACTTACAAAGACCTTTGTGGATTAGCCAGAAAGACAGAATTCTCTGTCAGAAGGCTTCTCTTTGAATATGCTGAAGACTGTAAGAAGATTGGTAACCAGATCCATTGATCCAGATAGGGTGCTGAAGAACTGTTTGTCTCTGGACCAAAGTTGTTTTGAAAACTTGAAGACTAGTATTTTAGGATGTCTTACTTGGAGCTTAGATTCTCCTATTGTCCTGATTTACTTAGTAGGTTTTGTAACACTTTGCTGAATTGATCTTCATTGTTCAATATTTGTAAAAGTTATCTTATGTTATGTAATAGTTCTTTCTGATGATCATACTCTCAGAAACCATTTATAAAAGATAACATGTCAGCAAAGATCACTTCTTGTGATTTGGTTGATGTTTACTTTCTGGACTTAATTAAGTGATTGAATATCATTAGAAATAATTAAGTGATTGATTGTTTTCACTTACATGTTTGTAATAGAACTTTGAAGATAGTCATGGTTGATTGATCAAAAAGGGGGAAATTTGTTAGGAATATATGTTAGTATTTTTTATCAATCACCATATAACTTATTTTAGTACATAAAGGTGACTAGTACTCTTAGTTCACTTCAACATTGTAAAAGAGGAAATCACTTAGTATGTTAGTTTATTAAAACTTATAATAGGATTATTAGGTCTCTGATGTAATTTTATATTTCGAAGAAGGCCATGAAGAAGGATGCTAGCATGTATTTTAATCGAAGATTTGAAGACTGAAGATTGCACAAGTTCTTGAAGACAAAGGGGTTAAGTCTTCTCTGATTGACTATGATCAGAAAGCATATTGTATAGTGCATATATTGCACATAACAAGTCTCTGAACATGTGACATCATTGAGTACGGGAGCATTCTAGTTTTCAGAAAGGTTCATATGTCCGTTGAGACTATATGACAGGAAATAATACGATGCAATAATTACACCGACTGGAAAGTCGCTCAATGCATAATCCTCTTTGAAAAATGAGAAAGGGACTCCTGAGTACTCATTTCGAGATATCAACGAATTGAATTTAGAGAAGGTCTACCGGATACTATTCAAACGACTCTCATATTCATCTTTAATATCACTCCTTAGAAGCTGAGAAATACACATAGGAACTACGCTCATATCTACTTACCAAGACTAGTATTGTCTCAAGCATCTCACTTCCATTATCCAAGATTTCTGTTGCGACTAACAATCTCGAAGAATCACTAGTAGCTCTAAGTGTCCTGAACCTATAACAAGAGATTGTTATTCGTCAAAGAGTTGAAATATTTCAAGCTCATTCTCCAGAACGGATAGCAATTACTTGGGTCAGTAACCTACCATACATCGAATAAGTGTATCAAGTAATGTTATCTCTTCTAAGCTCTCTGATAATATAGCTGAAAAGTAATACGAGAAGCTTCCCTGACAATCAACTTATAACCAACACCATCAAGGCGTCGAGTACATGAATTACTTGATTTGGGAATCAACGAATAGCTCCATGGTTATCTTGAGTACATGAAGTACTTGGTTCTAGGAGCTAGGGAAGAACATTTGGTTGGGAACCATCTGTTTGTAGGGATCTTAGAATATGATATGTTGTAAGGAGAACTCAATTATCTGTGCTAGTGAATTCCAGGTCTCAGAAAGGCCGAAGTGGACTAGTTGAAGGATTACACCACCTTCAGATACCCCTATACTTTTGTGTTATTTACTTATTCTGTATTTAAATTCCAGCGTAACACCGAAACACATTTACTACTGCAAAGCATAATCACATTTATCTATTGCTTTAGTCTCCCGCTCTATTAATTTAAGTATGAGAAACCCACCACTTTTTGTGAAATAGTGTTTATCGACAAAAGTTTGAAAAGACTATTCCCCCCTTAGTCTTTTCCTTTGCCGTTTTCTTGACCAACAATCTACTTTCCAAATTTGAGATAAAAAAGGAAGACGCTATGCCATATGTTTTTTGGTCCTCGGAACATACTTATAAATTTAGATCACCACTTTTATAGGTGGTTGTTCCTAAGGAGATATCATATTCTATATATGATTTAAACAAATATAGGGAACATCAACATATCACTATACACTTGGTTAATACATAAATCTACACCCGATAGTTTCAATTTTAAATGCAAACTGAAACACTCATCATGTACTTTGCAAGATTAGCTAAGGAATGCATTGGCCCACCTTGTTTCCTTTTCTCATTTCAAATTTTATTACACTTATCAGACCATTCATGTATACATGCACCATGTTGTATTATCTAAACATCCTAACGACCTATTTAATCTCCATTTCACCATTTTATAGCTAAGACTTGAAGTATATATCTTCGGCTTCTTGATCCCACAAAATTATATCAACAAAATATGTGTTCCTTGGCTATTCCAAAACTTATAAAAGACTATATGTTTTGGTTTAGAACTCATAGCTTGTTGATAAAATCTCTGAGGGACCAAAGATGCACGAAGAATCTATAGCTTCTATTTGCAAAATGTTCAAGAGCTTTCATAATTGCGAAGAGCAGACTTAATTGGTTTTTTGTTCTTCATACGGCATAAAAATGGCCAAGAAAAATATATAAAAACATATGCTCTGGGGCTGAGAGTGAACTACACTTTTAAAGAGGAAGCGAAGATTACCAACGAACTCTTTGCATGCTCTTGACTTAAGAATGAGAAAAGTGTTAATATAGTAAAATGAGAATGACAAAATATTCGAAGAAACTATGAAGCACACAATTTTTCCTCCCACTAACGATCAGATCAAAACCTGTCATTGTATAGAAAAATGAAAATAAAATTTAGTAGATGACTTAGGGCATTGTAAAATGTAGATCCACAAATACTAAATACATGATATATTACATATATTCATCCTGGCATATGCCGGAGTACACGAAAAAATTGTTATACCTTTAAAATTTTAGAATTAGAACTAAGATAAAGTTTCCATTTGGACCGACTAAGTCCATGAAAATTGTTCTTTACTTTGCCTAGAATGGAACAAGATAATGATGATGGTGAAGATATTAGATCTTTAATTTTTAATTTATTTGAGGATGATGATGTATAAAAACCGACTTATTTTACCTTTGATATTCTGAGGTAGTCCTCGGACAATAATGGCATGTCCAAGAGGTACACGCGAGGAGTTATCTTTGTTGTGGATGGGATTTGGTTCAACCTAGAAGAAAAATGAGTAAGTATAGTAAAACGGAAGATTTTCCTAATGTATAGGAAAATTCGGTTTCTACAATGAAGAACCAGTCAGAAACCATATAAAACCGGTTAATAGATTTTATATAAATACTCCAAATTCACAACACATCCCTCATGAAAAGCTCATAATCATCAACCATCTTTCTCTTTCTACAAAACCCTAGAGAGAGAAACATCTACACTCATCTCTCCCTTTCTCTTCTCTATTTCTTCTCTCATCACCATCCACTTCATATCTTCGCTGGAATGCACTCAAATACAAGGAGGTGGTGCGGTGGATCACATAAAAAATTCGAATATGTGCAGAATTCAAGTGATGATGAGTTGCTCGAAAAGAATCTGCTCTTTGCAATTGTAGAATGTTAGATTTCTAATTATTTGTGATGTTTCTCGTTATAATATGGATTAATCTCACCTTTTTCGTTAAATCTCAATTGGAAGTGTAATTTGACATTTTATTTTTTGTTTTTTGTTGATTTTACAATCTAATATTTCTAGATTTGAAATTAAATATGGAATCCGTGTGGTGAAATTCTAGACATTTCGCGCATAATGTTATATGGTTCTTTGTTATGGTTTTAAGAGGCATCGTTATGATTTTAGACGCTCGCGTTGTAGTAATAAGCATCTCGGATATCTGAACTTATTTTGCTTTATCCATTCAAATCTCATTTCGAAGTGAACTTTACCTTTTATTTTTCATTTTTTGTTGATTTTACTAGTTGATCTTTCCAAATCTGAAATTTGTATAGTGGAAATTAAATAATTTTACAATCATGTTATTTGGTGTTTTGTTCTGGTTTTAAGAAGCGTTGTTATGGTATTAAGAGTTGGCGTTATGGTTTTAAGCATCATTGTCATACGCTTAGTTTGTGTTGAATATTTCTTGTCTGTTACTGTTTTTGTTCATACGTGATGGTTTTAAGACCAATAATTGTAGTTTTAAGCATCAATATTAGTATTTTTAGATTCTAATAAAATATTTATGATTTGATTTTTTGCAATTAATGTTTTGATATAGTTTTAAAAAGAACCGTTATTGATTTAAGCATTAATGTTATTATTTTTATCTTGTATTACATGCTCCTGTGTTGTTTAATTTTAAGAGCAATTGCTATAGTTTTAAGATGCACTACTATGGTTTAAACTTCAATTTGATTGTTTTAAGCTTATGTTGAATATTTATATTTGCTATTATTTTGATGTCAATGTAAGCAACAACATTAGTCTTCTAGATTTTACTGAAATATTAATGATTTGATAGTTAGCAAGTATTTTTTTTATAATTTTGAAAGGCACTTCTATGGTTTTAAGCATCAATGGTACTGTTTTTTTTTTCTTTTAACTTGTGTTGCATATTTTGTTACATTAATATATTATTTTAAGATGCCTTATTATAATTTTAAGAGGAGATAATATGGTTTTAAGCATCAATTGTATTATAATTACCTTGAGGCTCAGAAACAACGTTCTCAAAGACTTGCTCAGTCTCTGGGATCCTTTCTTGAGTTGGAGCTAAACTGGCTTCATCAATATCCATTGGCTCAGAAGGGGTCGCAACATCACCTTCCGTACCTTTACTTCTTCTTGAGCCTAAGAAAGTAAACATGTGTTATTAAGAAAAGACTTGTAATAATTAAAAGAATTACGAATTTCTGAAGAATGTTTTGCAAACCTTCGAAGTTGAAGGCTCATCAACAATTTCCTCAGAAAACTTGTTAATTTCTGGCAACTTCATTTCAACAAGTGATGTTTCAACCACTGTCCTTTCTTCCTCAGTTTGAGCCTATCAGAAACACATATCAAATTAGTTAAACTTAATATTTTGCAATAATAAAAGACAAGTTTGCACTTATTCAGAAACCAAGTGTACCTGAAGAACAGGCTCGATTTCTTCAAGTGTTGAGGCATTGTGTGCCTCTCCTTCTCTTTCTAAGGTATGCCTTGCAGCTTCCTCTGTTGCCTGTGTTTCTTCTTGGGCCTGTAACAAAGAAAATTTATGAGTGAATATTATTAAACAATGAAGTTTAAATGAGTCAGATATAGACTTATTTGCTACCTGATGTGCTTCCGAAGGTTGAGCTTGTGAAATGTCTTCTCTGAAAGAAGACTTTGGCACTTCAGACCTATCATCCCTTTGTTGATCAATCTAGAAATCACCCTTAACTTGATCCCTCATCATGATTTGGGGAGCCTTCTCCTTTGCAGGATTTTCTCCAGCAATAGAGCTTGCTGGTTTTTCTGACTGCACTTGCTCCGTAGATATGGTTGAATTATCATCATTCCTAACCACATCCTCTAGTCCTTGAAGTGTTGAGGCAATGTCAGCATCCTCCATCACTTGGTCTTCCTCATTCAGAGAATCCCGAATGAACTCTAAGGAAGTTTGAAACTCCTTAGTTAATGGTACTTCTATATATGTGGTTGTGTCAGCAACAAGGGTTTCTGACGTCTTCCTAGAAACTTCACCAAAATCAGAACCAGATACCTTCGATGTATCCTTGGTTTTCTTCGGAATAATGATGAGTTGTGTGAGAACCATCTCATTATCATCAAACTCTTCGATGTTTGGGACAAAATTATCCATTATCCCGGTGGTTTATGTGGAAAGGGACATCTTTCCACTACCTTTACTCAACATGTCCTCATCTTTGGACGCATCTTCTGGGATGGGACTGGTAGATGGAACTTAAAGAGAGGGGGTTGGTGTACTCTCTGCAGGAACACCCTTTGCAGGAGTTTCTGAAACCTTGGGTGCAGACTTCTTTGCCCTCTTCTTAGTTCTGGGCTTCTTTGGTGCAACTGCCTCCGTTTCAGCAACATCAGGCTCTCCTCCAGCCTTCCTTTTCTTTTCTTCCTTGGGCAACCAGTTTCCATAGTTAACTTTCCACAAGATATCACTAGTTTCAACATTTTCAGGGTTTATGAGCTTAAGGCCATGCTTCTCCAGAATGTAGCATATTTTAAGCCCATAGTTCACTGTGGTCTTTGCCTCAGCAGGGCTGTAACGACCCCACCACTAATGATCCGAGACCCGGCCCTTTGGGCCGACAAGGTTACACATGACTGTCCCACCACTTGGTATGATATTGTCCACTTTGGGCCTGAGCCCTCACGGATTTATTTTTGAGTTTCCCCAAAAGGCCTCATACAATAGGAGAGTGATGGTCTACATATATACCCATCATCCCTTTCACTCACAAGAGATGTGGGATGTTGTGTATTAAAATCTACCCCCCTTAAATTCTCGACGTCCTCGTTGAGCATTCTTGGGGGTTTTTTCGGGACCAACCATCCTTGCAGGATTCTAGAGGTGGCCCCTACGGGCTCAAGAGGTGGCTCCCGCTGCCAATACAGTGTAGCACTTAGTCCGGCATGGCACTTAGTTTCTGCTATTCCGGATAGTCCCACTTTGATACCACTTTTGTCACGCCCCAAAAACAAAAACTATTTGGCGCGACCAACCGCCCATTGTGAGATAGGCTTACGCCAAGACGAAGCCTCAATTTTATAAATCGTTTTCAAAAGTGTAGTAAACAGCAGAACGACTACAACTCAAAGACAATAAATAAAATTTTAGATACCTCGATTTAAATACAACCATCATAAATTACAAAACATTATTGATACTACTAGCTTCTCTAGACCGACTTGCTCCCACTAGCAACCTCCTCAAAACCGCAATCATTTACTCAAATGGAACTCTTGACATTTTTACTTTTGTTTTTCGTATTGTAAAGTATAAATCTATTGATTTTGATTGACAAAGAACATATGGTTATTAAGTAATCCGATTTGGTATAATAGTCTATTCAAAATAGGATCAAGTATGTATGTCCCATAAATGTTTTATTGTGTAAGTGATTTGATAAAGGATGGATTATGTGTACGTACGTTTATGCTCATCGATATGCCTATTTAGTGTTTGGACCCTTATTTGTTAAGGGGTTGTCGTGCTTGGGAGTACTCTTTTATGTTATGTGTGTGACCCGTATGTGTTAGGAGGTAATTATGACCCCCATGTGTTAGGGGATATGTTATGTGAAAGCCGGCCTGTGTGCCACCACGATTTATGTGGCCGTAGTGTATATATTTGATTCTAGCTAAATGTGAATCGTGTACTGTTACATATGTTCCATGCTAAGCAAATGATTTTCGACTATGTTTCTCATATAAAATGGACTTTATACTTTTTATATGTACTTGATCCGGGTAAAAGTGCCAGGAGCTCACTCTTACACTTTTTTTCCAGTTGAGTAAATGATTGCTGTTTTGAGGAGGTTGCTAGTGGGAGAAAGTCGGCTAGAGCAACTAGTAGTGTCAATAAAGTTTTGTAATTTCTGATGGTTTTATTTAAATCGAGGTTTCTAAAATTGTATTTATTGTCTTTGAGTTGTAGTCGCTCTACTGTTTACCACACGTTTGAAAACGATTTATAAAATTGAGGCTTCGTCTTGGCGTGAGCCCATCTCACGATAGACGGCCGATCGCGCCAAATTGTTTTTGGTTTTTGGGTATGACAGAGGCCTTTTTCAATTTTCACATCAAAGCTTCTGAGCTTTAATAAACTTCATAAACACGTACTTACCCAATTGAAAGGGTTTCACGATTGTTCTAGTTGGCTTCTCCTGATGTACATAGACATCCACCATTCAAGGCTTATATGGTCAGCACCTCCTTTGAGACCATCAAGAGCCCCGTGAAGTATGCAAGCTAGCACATTCTAGTGGTCACACAAATGTCTCACTCGGATATCTCCCTAAATGAATGTAGAGGGAGTATCTGCAATAGACATATTGGAGAATTCCCTGTAAACTCCTTAGCACCTTGAATCAGAATCTCATCCTTGAGATTTATTTCAATGTCTTCTCCTTCATTTTTTTCAGATAAAAAAGATCACAGAAGCCTTTGACAATCCATGTAAATGACCGGTTTCTGCACCTTGGTCTTGAATGACACTATTTCAGCCCCTTTAACCACCTTGGTGATTACTTCCGAGTTATTGTAGAACTCGAGTACATCCAGTGATGAGCATTCATGGGGAAGGGCCGAAAGGAAACTCTTGAGATTTGCTTTTTCAAGCAAAACGAGGATAGTCCTTCTATCCACCTGTTCAAGGATAATGGCTTCAAGATGTTTCTCTACGAAAGCACCACCATATTGCATCATATGGTTAGAAGTCCACTGGTCAGGTGTAAAACCCCATATTTTTCCACCGTTATTATTTTATTATTAAAATATAATTAAAATTATATTTGATTTTACTTCCTTTCATGCCGAATATCGTTCATGTGTCGAATTCATAATTTAATTAGATTTCTTTAAGAGTTATTTGGAGTCCCCAATGATGATATTTTTATATAATACCAAATGTACACCTCATCCTTTCAAAATAATTTTGCCAATGATCGACTCTTCTTCTTCGATTCCTTCTTCCTTCAACTTCTTCTCAACCTCATTCAACCATGAATACCTATATCTTCGACTCTCCTGAGTCTCACGTACTCACACTTCGACCTAGAATCCAATTTGAGAAGCGGCCGTCTCGTTCCATCCATCTCGTCCTTGATCAGTCGAATTTCATCAAACTTCCGACCGATAAGCTTTCGGGATCTTGAAATTCGACCTTCTCCTTGGTGTTCTCATGCTAACTCGGTGGCATCTTTCTCGTAGTATCCATTTCGATCGTAGAAAGATTTGATTTGTGTGTTTTTCCTTGTTCTTGCTCGCTTTCGATTTGGTAAGCGTTTCGTTATTTATTTGCTTTTGAATTCTAGGATGGGTATTTGTGTTGATAGAATGGATTCCTATTTTATTCACATTACAATTCTATGTTTCCCTTTTATTTCTGATCGGCTCTGTTTTCTTATCTGAGTCACATTCTACCTGCTATGTTTCTCCTTCTTCTGTGAACAATCCTAGTTAGTTGACTTGGCTCTGTTATGAGTTGAGTCAGTTTTATTCGATCGTGTGTGCTCAATTTCAGTTCGAACTGTGTCTGTCTTGATGTGATTTATTCTAGTCCTTATGTCTAAGTTGATTACTAGGTTGACTGTTTGGTTTTGTTTCTATTAGGCTTGAAAAATTGAATTGTATTTGTTTATCTACGTACGTTCTGTGCTTTGTTGTATTTTGCACTTGTGGTTGTCTGCCTTCATTCCTGTGTAATTGGTTGTGTGTGTATATGTTTGCTTTTATCTGAATGTGTTTTGGGATGGAGTAGAATACTAGTTTTATTGCAGTGTTGTCTTGTTGTTGGTTGACTTTGCTTGTCTGGGTCTGTCTGTGGGTTCTTGGTGTACTCTTCTTGTTTTTGGTTGAGTCTAGTCTTACACTTTGCTTGATTTCGCAGGCTATTGTTTGAGGAACAATGCTGTATAATTGTTTATACATTCTGTTTTCTGTTGCAAAGTGTCTGTACGGTTGGTTTATTTTTAAATGCCTGAATTAGTTGTCATGAATCCGTCTGTGTTCCAGTGGTCTGAGTGTGGTTGATAGATACTGTTTTTTACAAGAGGTTGTTGTTTAAAATCTTAGCATGCATGACTAATTTTGTTATTTTCTGTTTCTGCCCATTCTTGAGTATAACATATGAATCATGATAACATCTTGAGTCGTTGTTGAGTGGTCTAAGTGTTGTCATTAGAAATATGATTATTATAAGTCATGTGTTCGATACCTGGAAGATGCTTATATATTTTGTATTTTCTTTTTATGTTTTTGATCGTTAGTATCTGATGCATGATTATAACTTCTCTCGTACATGATGATTAATTGCCTTGTATGTCGTTGAGTGGTAAACTGGTAGAACTAGTTCTATAAAGCACTTGGTTTTGAACCTTTGTTAGACCATTATTTTGTTATTTTATGCCTCTGCTTGTCTATGATTGTCGATTGGTGATACTTGTGTATTAGCTTTGTAACTATTTGCTTATTTTTTTATGATGTTTCATGACTCGTATTGCCCTTGTTTGTTCGTGATTTTATTCCTGTAAGAATCATGGGTTTAAAGGGGTAATTCTTATAGTGTTAGATTTATTTCTCACTAGTCGATACCGTCATTCAGGAACTCCACACTCTGTAAATTGTAAAGGAATGATTTAAAGGTGAGTGTTCTTAAAATCATTTTCGAAAACCTTGAAGTACTTGCATGTATATATACGTATTGCATCAAAGTTATTTCCGACTCATGATCTTTTAAATATTGCATTGAAGCTACTTTCACATGCTTCAACTAAAATCTGATTTCTGCACGAAAGAATAATTTGAAAATATATATCTATATTTTATTGATTGATTGATTTGACTGATTGATTGAATGAACGAACGAATTGTGCGCAATTGTGGTGGAGGTTTCCGAGTGGATTGCTTGGGCAGTTGTGTCTGTTGAGTTATTCATTAGGTTCCTCTACTTACTATCTCAGGGCGCGAGGCAGAAGCCGCCGAGGTCTTGGGAGTAGTAGTGATTCACCCCTCTACCATGGCAGGGTAACGTCCGTCTGCTGTCAGAGTCATTCTCTGTCTGGAGCGATAATGGCTTGGAATGGGGGTTATAAGGTTGAATGCACCAACAAATGACTGATTGTACTGTTCAAATTGATTTGTTATATGATATGATTGTATATTCGACCATGTTATGAATTTCTTATTGATATGTTAATTTTCACTGTCACACACGAACACCACTGAGATTTTATCTTAGACTCCTTTGTTTTTGTAAGAGCCATGAATTTATTACATTGTACCCGAAATTAATGCGATAATAATATTATTATTTTAAACTGACCACTGACTCCTAATTCGACGCGTGCGAGTGTTGACTGTTAACAACGAGTCAAATTCGGAAATTAAAGGCCGGTTATACCCGCCAGTTAGTTACGAATAAGCGTTAAGTTATTATTTGATATTAAATTAATAAAATAATAATAAAATAAAATAATAATTTTTTTAAAATTTTTTATCCTAGTCCAGTTCGTGTCCAATATCGTCCCGGATATCGAATTTGGATTTTTTAGAATTTATTTACGAGCCGTTTGGAGTCCAGAATAAACCAGGTTTATATAATGGCATAATGCCAAATATACCCTCGATTACATCTTCTTCCCCAATTTTCCCTCTTCCCGTTCAAACTCATCCAGCCGCCATTTCCCTTCCCATTTCTTCTCCGTGAAGACAAGCCGTCTTCCTTCCCCACGAAGAAACCAACCCCCGCTGCCATTCTTCTTTGTTACGTAGCCGTCACCACCGTCCAAGCCGCCACGCAAAATGACGAGTTTATCCCTGAACAACGTGTGACCGGGAAGCTTCCCCCATCAAAGGTCGGTCAGACTACGGCTATAAATAGCCCTCGACGTGCACCATTTCCCGTCACACCAAACCCATCGGATAATCGAGCAGTAGCCGCCCTCATCTCTCGCTCACTCGCCCCAGTTCACTCACTTCCACCCCTTACCTCCGCCAACCACCGCACTAACTACCGGATTAGAGTCGTTGCGCGTGATTAACTCCGGTTAGTACCTTTCCTTTTCTGATTTTTCTCGAATTGGGACGGGAACAGTTGAAATAATTGTATCTGTGTGTGTATTTCGAGTCTTCGCTTCCTGTTTGATTGTGGCCTGTGTCTGATTCTTGATTTTGATTTTGATTATGTTGTCCTGTGATTGAATGATGTTGTTTACTGGAAGTTGAGTTTCGTATGCTTGAATTAGGCCTAGTGGAATTTGAGAAAGCTGATATAGGAATATGCTGCTCATTGCTTGGCTGCCTGATGCGATTAGTTTCCATTTATGCTTATTTTGTATATGTTGGATTGTTGGGTTACTGTGTGGTCGAATGTCTATGTGAACTGGAAAAGGCTCTGTATTTTTGCTGTTTGTTGAATGTGATTTTATTTTTCTTCTTGTGTTGAGCTGGTTAATGTGAGTTTTGTTTGGTGTTTTATGGGCTTTTTTGTGATTCGATTGTTAAGGGATGGATACGAATCACTCTTCCAGTTTCACTACTCAAAACTGAGACCAGTATTGAAATTGTAGTTGTATTGGTTATGAGTGTCGAGTGCAGTTCTTTATATTCTTGGAAAATTGTATAGGGTTTATGAGCTGAGTTGTTGTCATTTCTAGAATTTAGGGTTGTTTCAGGAATGTGTTTTGTGAATTTTATCGAACTGTTTGAGCTTGTTTATGTGAATTTTGGTTTGATCAGTTATGTTCTGGTGAAAACATTGTAGTTCAATTATCAAGGGAAACAACATGTGCTTGAATCGTTCTTCTAGTCTTACTGCTATAGTTAATACTGAAAACTTAATTGGAATTGTGTTCATAATTGTTTGTAATTATTGTGTGTTATT
>JAYMSP010001241.1:0-34376 GCA_036897095.1 Plantago elongata
TAATTTGAACTCTTCTAAAGATATTACATAATGCTAATAATTCAAAATATTCATCATCATGCAATTTATAATTAATTGAGGGGTCAAGGAGCATATATTCGAAATATATTGGGCCACAAAACACAAATTCGAAACTTCTGGGGTCATTAAACAGAAGTTCGGAACTTCTGGGGTTTAAAAACAGAAGTTCGAAACTTCTGGGGGTTTTAAAACGAATTTAAAGTTCTGTGGCAAAACTGTAATTACAATAAACTGTCAATTTTCCCCACAAGTCCCTGGAGAGAATCAAATTCTCAAAAGACAGTCCTTTGAGTTTCTGAAACTCCCAATTCAGTCCCTGTAACTTCCAAGATTATCGAAACTATTCGATTCCGGTTTCTGAAGCAATCCAACAGTTCGAAACCTCGTCCTAATCATCAGTAAACATAACGGCTATTCGATTCATCACCCAATACGTCAAATCGAAAAGTCACAAACGCGATTCAAATTGTGAATTTACCGATTCATATTTCCGTCCGATTTCGGTCACCGTCGCGGCTCTAACCGCGACTTCACCCTCCGGTTTCTCATCCTGATTTCGGTACCATTCGCGATTCCAATCGCGAATTCCCAGATTCGGTTTCTCGTTCATAATTTCCGGTCATCAATCGCGATTTCAATCGCGTCCAAAATTCCGGTCATTCCTCAATCGCGATTCCGGTCGTCTGACCCAGTTCGATTTGGAATAGAAAACATGAACATCAAGAATGGCAAAAGAACGAGTAACAGAAAACCCAATTCAATTTGGTACAGAGAACGAACAGGAAGGGCGTGGGAAGAACACTTAAACAGAAAATCCAATTCGGTTAGGTTTAATGGCAAAACCTAAATTCTTATTATTCATTCAAACTTTGTTCACAAGGCATACAATAAACATATTATAACACGTAAATAATCGTTTAATCAGACCTAGCTCTGATACCACTGTAAGAAAACGTAAGATGTAACACGATAGTGTACGCAACGGAATTTCAAAATTTTGATCTTACTGATGACGATTATTCAACGTGACTATGTATGTAAAGAAACTTAAATTTGCACCTACTTGTCTACTTTCAACAATTGCAAATTAAGCTCCGGATTAACATCAACAACAGGTGCTTTAGCAGCTTCCAATTGTTGTTCCTCAGCTTCAGCTTCTTTCGTTTGCTTTCGTATTCCTCAGGAGTAACGTCTTCCTCAAAGTTATCCAGTTCCTCCTGCTCAACTTCATCAATCACCACGTTAGGATCTATCTTGATCTGTTGTCCTCAACCTCGGTATCCACAGTGATTTATTCTACCAAGAACGCTAGAATGTTCTTCAAACGATTTGATAAGTATTTCAATATATGAGTTGATCATCAATCAAAAAATAAACCCTAGCCGGTCTATTTATAATGTTATATGATCACAAAAGCCCAAGAGGATTTGGACTCCTCCTTTTCCCCATCAAAACCGTCAGCTGCTTTTTATTATCATTCAGATTCACGCAAAATAAACCAATAGCTTGCCTAGCTCAATTGGTATTCGGGAGAGTCCATCTCCTAGTGGTCTCTCAGATAAGATTGAACCTCCGTGAGAGTCTCACTAGCTTTGACAAATGATTTGAAGGAAACCTCTTTCTTTCTGAGTTCATCATTTTCAGAAAGAAGCTTCTTCAACTTCTCATTTAGCTCATTCAAGGCTATCTCATGAGAATTTTTATTCTCTGACATCTGAGATCTAAGTGATACTATTTCAGCTCAGATACCTTGGTCAAGTTAGAAATCTCTTTTTCAAGAGTTTCTTTGTTTTCTTCTAGAACCTTGGTCTTTGATTCAACAACCAAAAATTATCTCTCATATAGATCAAGTTCACTCTTAACTAATTCAAAATCCTTGATGTCGTCATCATCACTTTCATAGTACAAGAATTGTGATGTATTTATTGCCTCATCATCCATAAAGAATTCTTTAATGTTGGAGATGTCAGAACTACAATCCCAGTAACTCCACACATGTCATTCTTCTTTTGGCCAAAGTCGATTACATCGTGAGTAATTCCGCACAATTCTGGTGATGGTAATTTTGAGTCTTCTGAATCCTCATCTTCAGAATCAGACTCAATTTTCAAAGCATCAAGTTGAATTTGGATCTTCTTTCTCTCTTCAGTGAGTAAGGCCCTCTGAGTCCTTTTGAAAGTTCTTCTCTCCTTTTTGTTACTCGTCTTAAGTTTATTAAAAGTAGGACAATCATGTTTGAACTGACCAGGTTTCTGACAATGGAAGCAGATGTCATTTCCAATTTCAGTGACTTCAGTACTAACAACTTTCTGAGCAGGGTTGTTCAGAGAGTTGTTCATTTGGATGTTCTTGTACTGATGGCAGCTTGGGCCGAGATGTTTTTCCAGCTTCTCTTTTACTTTTCTCCTTTCTATCTCTTGGCTAACATATTTCTTCATGTGGCACACATCAAGAGCATTTTCTTTAGATACTTCCTTGGTATCCTTCTTTTCAAAAGTACGTTGTGTGACTAGAGCAACAATTTGCAACTTTTCAGCTGCAGACAAACGTCGTTGGGTTGTCTCATAGTTCACAGTGGCTAAATATGAAAAGAGTTCCATTGGAGTGATTTGTGACATTCCCTGGTTAAAGTAGAAATATTCAGTATGTTCCCAAAATTGGTTCAAACTTTTGACAATGGTTTTCACCTTCTCAGAATTTGAATATCTGTCACTTTCTGGAAGTGCAGCCATATCACTCATAAGAGTAGTAAACTGAAAATCAAGTTCTTCTAGAGTTCCAGTAGGACCCTGTTTGAAGTTTTGGAACTTCAATTTCAGAACTTCGAACTTGTTTTCCTTGGTTTTCTCAGTTCCAACATAAATTTCTTCAATCAATTGCCTGACAACTTTCGCCGTCTTTACACACCCCAGTTTGCATTGTATATGCTCAGGTGTCGATCGAATGATGATGTTACGAGCTTGATCATCCAACTTGTGTCTCTTGGCATCTTTCCATGTCCAGAGTTCACGAGGTTTCTCTTCATACTCAACTTGTCTAGTAGCAACACGACCACTATCACTAGTCGAAGTGTCACTACCTTCAGCATCAGTGTTTCTCCGACCATCAGACACTCCTATGACTTGTTTTAGCTGTCTGATTTTGATTGGTCCTTCCTAGATGACATAGATCATCTCATCACTAATAGCTTCAAGATGCAGCATCATGTTGTTCTTCCATTTGTCGTAATTCTCGGGCTTTAGAACCGGAGCATCACTCAGAGACATACCTGCACACTTAACACACAAATTAAAACGTCATCGAAAAACGACAAAAACCTTTACCTATCTGGGGGATCGAGGTTCAGTGCAAAAGGCTTGGGAACCTAGCTTTGATACCACTTGTTGGTCCAGATAACGATAAAGGAAAAGACTAGAGGGAGGTGAATAGCCTTTTCAAACTTTTCTCGATAAATAATCTCAGAATTTGGTGAGTTTCTGATAATTAAATACAGAGAGCAAAAGACTTAAGCGATAGATAAATGAGTTTGTGCTTTGCAGTAGTAACTGTGTGTGTGTGTGTGTATGTGTGTGTGTGTGTTTGTGTGTTATGCTGAAATATAAATACAAAATAAGTAAATAACACAGCAAATATAGTGGTATTTGGAGGTGGAATAATCCTCCAACTAATCCACTTCATCCTATATGAGACCTGGAGTTCACTAAAATAAATAATTGAGTTCTCCTTACAATAATCCTATTCTAAGATTCCTAGAAACAAATGGTTCCCAACCAAATGTTACCCGTGAGTTGTTCACTAGCTCCTAGAGCCAAGTACTTCATGTACTCAAGATAACCCTGGACCTATTCTTTGATTTTCCAAATCAAGTACTTCATGTACTCCGCGCGTTGATAGTGTTGGTTATAAGTTGATTGTCTATAAAGGTTCTCGTATAACTTTTCAGTTATATTTTCAGAGAGCTTAGAAGAGATAGAACTACTTGATACACTTATTCAATGTATGGTATCTTCACTTTTACTGACCCAAGTAATTGGTATCCATTCTGGAGAATGAGCTTCAGAATGGTATCCGAAAGTTCAACTCTTTCAGGAATAACAATCTCTTGTTATAGGTTCAGGACACTTAGAAGTACTAGTGATTCTTCGAGCTTTTCAACGCAACAGTAAGCTTGGAGAATGGTAGTGAGATGCTTGAGAGAATACTTGCTTGTAAGTAGATATGATCATAGTTCGTGTGTGTATTTCTCAGCTTCTAAGTGGTGATATTTATAGATGAATTTGAGAGTCGTTTGAATAGTATCCGTTAGACATACTCAAAATTCAATCCGTTTATATCTCAAAATGAGTACTCAGAAGTCCCTTTCTCATTTTTCAGAGAGGACTATGCATTGAGCGACTTTTCAACCGGTGTAATTAATGCATCGTACTATTTCCTGTCATGTAGTCTCAACGGACACATAATGCGTTCTGAAAGCTAGCATGCTCATGTACTCAATGATGACATATGTTTAGAGACTTGTTATGTGCAATATATACACTATACAATATGCTTTCTGATCATAGTCTATTTGAGGAGACTTAACCTTTAGTCTTAAAAAACTTGTGCAATCTTCAGTCTTCAATTCTCTGATTAAAATTCATTGTTAGGATCCTTCTTCATGGCCTTCTTCAAAATATAAAATTACATTCAGAGACCTAAAAATCCTAATACAATTTTTACTAGACTAAGATACTAAATGATTTCCTCTTTTACAATGTTCAAGTGAATTAAGAGTACTAGTCGCCTTTCTGTATAAAGATAAGTCATATGGTGATTGATAAAAAATACTAACAGATATTCTTAACATAAAGCAGGTGTGACATCAGTCTTGTTGTTTCTGTTCACTAGATTGATTCTTGAGCCATGGTTGCCTCTACCTCCATGACCTCTGAAACCACCACGCCCATAGAAGGGCCTTTTGGGTTGATTAGTTGGATAACCATGCACTTTAAAACATATTTCAGCAGTCTGATTCACCATGTTGGGACAGTTGGGACAAAACAATTTTTCTTTCTGCCTTTTCATACCAACATTCATGGCTGCAGACTCCACTGGATACCTGGCCTCTTTTTGCCTTTCTTCTTGTAACACCAGTGAGTATGCCTTATCCAAGTATGGTTTAGGATCCATAGTGATTATTTGACCTCTGATAATGCCAAATGAATCACTAAGTCCCATTAAAAACTTCAAAATTTTGTCAGTATCTTGGGCTTTCTCTTGGATAGCAACGATATTGCATTTGCACTCATTACAGGTACAAGCTGGTAAAGGCATGTAATCACTCAGTTCTTCCCATAAGATGGTGAGCTTGGTAATGAAATCTGAGACAGATCATATGCCTTGAGTAATGCAGTTCTTGTGGTAACTGGAAGATATGAACGTCATTAGGCTACGCATAGCGTATCTTCATTTTCTCCCAGCACTCTTGAGCAGTCTGCATATACAAGATGGTGCTTCTTATCTCAGATGAAACTGAGTGAATGAGCCATGACAGTATACTGGTATTACACCTTTGCAATGCTTTTAGTTTAGCATCATCTTTTTCAGGCATCTTAATAGAGCCATCAACAAAGCCAACTTTGTTCCTTATAAGTAAGGACATAAGAAAGGCTCTAGACCAAGTACGATCGTTGTTCTTGTCTAGAATGGGAGTGATAGTCCCAGAAACAGAATTCTTAGAATGATGCAAGTAAAACAGGCTAATGGGTTCCTCAGGGGAAGCCTGAACAGAAGGATTGGTGATGAGAGGTGGAGGAGAGGTGACTAGAGGAGAACCAGAAGAAGCCATTGGTAGTGAGTGAAAAGAAGTGAAGAATAGAGAAAACTAGAAGGAAAGTTCTTCCTAAATGAAGATAACAGACTATAAGAGCAAAGATCAAGACCTAGACTCTGGTGCCATGCTAGAAAACTTCAGAAAAGCAAGAATAAAAGATTATATTGAATGAAGAAGAAGTTGATACAATGAACCCTATTCTAGGGTATATTTATAGCTACAAATTGGACGATAATCTTCTATACATCGAAACCCTAATTTATTGCGTGGCATCGATCTTCAACTCCAAATTTGATCAATGGTGATGGATGAGCTCGTACAAAAAGATGTATGAGAGATGACAAGGATTGATGATCTGGTGTGATGCAGACACCGTGCTCCCATAATTGAATCCTTCTTGCCATACGTGTTGTATTCTGATTGATTCCGTGTTTCTTCTCCTTTCTCTTTTAATTACTTCCGTAGCTTTAACTTCTTCACACATTCAGTCCTCTTTCTATTTTCTTATTTACAATCAACTTCTTTTCATTTCAAAGTATTGGTCCTTATAAGTAATTTCTTTCAAATAGGTTTATGGCAATCTAGAAAAAAAGGCTTTTCTGATATGGAAATGTATAAGACAACGATTAGTACATTAGTAGCATATTGTGCGAAAGTAATCAATGGTTGGATGATTTTAATCTCTTTTGGTTACAAAACCAGTGTCTTTCTAAATATGGCTTCCATATGCCATGTTGCAGCCATCTTGTCTTTCGTTGGTTGAGGAACATTTATATCGTGTTCAATCTGTATATTTTTATGAATACCTGGTACGTTGTCCAACTAATGAAATTAGGTACAACTATTATTTACTAATACACAATATCACATAGGGTAAACATGAATGAAACATTAATTTAATATGAGTAAATCACACAAACACTAATACCTTGTTATTTTCGCCCATGCATTCGTCAATTGAAATGAAACCTTCTGTATTATTAGCAAATCATGTGGTAAATTTTGAAGGTTAGATTTTTCGTTGTTCGATACGATGGACATGAATAAATACATATATAGATGAACCTGAAGAGTGAGCGTGATGATCATTGAAGGGTGAGGCTAACTTATATAGTTATATACACAAATGTTAGTCAATAGTACATCCACCTTTTTAGGAATCTTAAATATATATACACTTAAAATTTGAAATATTGGAATGCTTAAGATGTCAAGTGGATGTGAAAGTTAAATAATCCCAGCAAACAACTTATATTTCGAAAATAATAAATAGAAATATCTTAATTGTGGCGATATCTCTATATACCTGTATAGCTTGTATTTCTCCACATTAATAGGTAATTTTAACAAGGGTAATATAGTTGAGCTGAAGAAATTCATAATTATATTTGACGTGATCGTTCACTTAGTTGAGGGATATCTTATAGTTTTTTCAGTTACTACATATTATTATTCTTTTTGCATCAAAAGAGGAGTTCAAAAACAAAATCTTAGAACATGAGGATTGAAATTCCGGACGTGGTTAGTTTGACATGAGGATAGAAAAGTAGTGGTTTTGTTAATTTAATTAATGATTATGCATCTATCAATACACAATCCGAAGATTTACTGTCTATTAATTTAATTAAGATTCTAAGTTATTGCCTAAAAAAAGAAAAAAAAGTTATAGCCTAATGTTTATTATACAGTTTTATCATAAATATGATTAAACAATTCTCAACCGAGCTTAGATATTTTCATCACTACAGACCAATATACTCCAACATACTATAGATCATAAACATGAACTCAACAATCATAGATGTAACAAGATTAGAAGGCACAACTCGTCACACTCCCATTTTTGTGAAGAAGGCAATACCATCATATACTTCATTCACTTTATAGATCAATGATAATTGATATACTTCACTTTTGCTTGCAAGTAATCAATGATCAATCTATCATGTTAAGTTATTTCTTTGATGTTCATATGCAGACTGATCTCCCCCTTTTGTGAAGAAATATCCTTCACAACCATATATAGCACCAATGGTCACATGAGTGAGACTTAACTGTCTGTAACTTGAGAAAAACATGTGAGTAGAGAAGAAGCTAGGGTAATACGAGACATGTAAGAAAGTAAGAGTAGGAGTGAGGAGGATAGGAGATTGGCAAAACAAACTTCAATCCAAATAGCTAAAAAGAAAATCTTGAGATACATATCCAAAACTAATACCAATCATTAGAAAAGGTTTTTAGTAAAAGATTTTCACAACTAAACTGGAGATAATCCGATAGAAGAAGCTACTTATGGAGAATCTTAGCTAAATGAGAGATAATACGTTACTAGCTAGAAGAAAGCAAGAATTACCTTGAGATTAAGCCACAAACATGTTTAAATAAGCCCAAATCACACACACACACACACTCATGACTCATGCTTTCAAACAATTTAGGAAGACTTTAGGACAAGAAGAAGAAGAGGAACTCTAGGACTAACAAGAAGTAGAGGAACAAAAACCAAGGCAGGCTATTAGTCAATGCACAAGTACTGGTGTGTTGGCAACACATAATTCAACCTACCATGAAATCACAACACGAATGTACAAACAATTCTCCAAGTAAAAATAAGAAGAGATAGAAGGGGAAAGATAACATAAGAGAGAGTAACCAGAAACAGAATAAGAAAGAGAGAATCAGAGAGAGAAACATAAGGTAGAAATAGAGAGAGGAGAGAGAGAGATAAGCAGAAAGAGAACAAACAGAAGGAGACAAACAAGTTAATGTCATAGAGTGTAACCAGAAAAAGGTGTTGCGGGTACACAAACTAAAAGTCAGTGTGGCCAACACACATAAGCAAGGCATAAACTGCACAAGAAATAACAAGAAGGAGGTAAGGGAAAAAATGTAGGTAGCACACACAAATAAGCATGGTGTTATCAGAACACGAGGACCATCTCCTGACTTTTTATTATTCTCCACAAAAATCACAATAAATGGTACTAAAAGCATAAATTTGGTTATATTAATTTTTTTTTGCATAGTGAGGAGGACACACAATGAATGTAGGCAACCGGAGTCCCATACGTACACCCCGCTGGTATCACAGACTCGATCAGCAAGACATGTGTGCACATGAGACTGGATGCAGGCAGTCGGAACCCCATACAACCCACTATCCCAATGCATGCACATTTTCTGTCTCACCTTTGTAGAAACTACCTCAAGTAAGACAATCACACCGAATGTTGGCAGCTTGAACCCCGAACACCCCAGTATGAAAGAAGACTATATCTGGCAATTTCGAATGCACAACCATAGACATAAAATAAAAAGTAATCGTCAAAGGGAGTCTTTATTAGAATCGAAAACAACCCAAGAGTCCAGAACCCACAACTCACTGGTGTTCTGCTCACACGGATATTTTCTTTTATATAAAAGGAGAGAAACCAAAGAAAACGATCGATCAAACACTAACAAGAGTAAGGTCACCACAAACACACTCCTCTGGAAACACTTAGACAGCAACAAGAAGTTAAGAAGAAGAAGAAAAAGTGGACGAAGAAGAATAAGAAATGATAGAATTTTTTATTTTATTTTATGAAAGGAGAATAGCAAATGCGAACGGTGTGACAACACATGCAAGAAAAGCAAAGGTAACCATTCACCGTTCAACAAAGGCAGATAATAAGATCACAACTCACTAAGCACCACAAACAGTACAGGTGTTATCCGGTGGTGTTACGAAAACACCAGTTTTTTTACCTTTTTTATTTTCAATTTTTGTGTAATTTTTAATTTTTATTTATTTACAAAATAGAACATAAAACCTTTCTAATATTATCTATCATGGTTTTGAGGTTTTATGTAAACATCAGACAGTTTTAGCCAATACCGCATAACCAAACAAATAGAAGAAATCTCCACAAGCAAAATTTCTAACATTTAAATCTCCAAGCCAAATATGAAAACAAAAGCGAATAAACATACGATCACATATGTATCTCAAAATTTGCTTTAAAGAATTTGGACGAAGTGTTCTTGGGTTGAGTGGGTATATGACATGCACCCATGGAAGTATGGAACATATAAAATATCAAGAAGACGAGAAGAAATAGATGGAGACATATTGAGGTGTCGGAATCTAATCCTTATCTCATTTGATAGACCATGCCTAACTCGATCATTTGGTACATCATCATGTTCATCTGTTCCAAAGAATATTGTTGACTTTGATGTTGAATCCGGTGTATCCGCAACACTTGATTTTACTCTTCTTTGTCAAGCTGTGGTTTTGCATCCGGTGTACTCAAGACATTGGAATTAGCACTGCAGTTATTCACATCAAGTTGTTCTAGCCTCGGCTCATCCTTGCTCCATTCTTTTTAGTTCAAATATTCTGCTATAGAAAGAATATGAACAAAACATTAGTTATATGTAATAAATCAACATGCACAAATATCAATTGATTTGATACATGCACAATGTATTATTTTCTTAGAATTAACAAAAGAAAAATCTACATAGTGTCTAATGTTGCATTTACAACAAATTGAATATACGTGTACGCTAATTGCATCCACTGGTTATAAATTTGTAAGTTATAATTGCCTATTGATAGTATGTAAACTAATGAAGAGGAATTATTTGAAATGAAAATAGGAAGAGAAGTTCTTGTCTTAAATGCGGATGAGTTGTATCACTATATTTAATAAATTTTCAATAAAATTCGAAATCGAGTGGTGCGTGTCCGAAAATTTAAATGAGAAAGTAAGGTGAAATGATTCATTTTTAAGAGTTTAGAATTGCCACCTGAGATTTGAATTCTTATAGTATATGTCTTCTTTGAATGTTCTGTCACCCCTCTCTCTCTCTCTCTCTATATGTATGTATGTATGTATGTATGTATGTATGTATGGATTACAATTTATTTATTCAGAACAAAGTGAAATTGACAACAAGTGATTTGACAGGGACTAGAATAAGGAGTAGGATAACAATTTTAGAAAACGATCGATGAAGGAATATATATTTATTTATGGTTAGAAAGGATAAAGTAAAACGGCGAGATTATGAGTGAAAATAATAGTGTGATATTGACCTTCAAACATGGAAAGCTTTGGAACGGGTACTAAGACGTCAAGAACGAAGTAGAATTAATATTAAAATAAATATAATGAAAATCTCGGGTGTTACAATTTTTCTGTCGAATGATAGCATGTATTCCCTGGTCTTCAATTCTCGTGACTTCAACATCAATATCTACATAATTTCATAGCATCCATAGTCCATACTCCTCCAGACATACCATCCGTCGACACTATCCTGTAATCTGAATATCCTAAGAAAGGCGCAATGTTGTAGGCGTTTTCTTTTGATACTTGAGCTCTAGTAAAAAGATCACTGAAGGGTTGTGTGAACGAACTAAATCAGAAAATTTGTACGAAAATTTTCATTGACGACTCCCTGACAATTCCAAGAAATAATTAATCTTCATGGGTGACATATGGAGATGATGCGGCAGGATTGGATAATCAATATCCACCCCACCCAAGATGCAATTAGTTGCCTCAGGATTTCGTTCACCAAAACATTTTGCCAAGCTTGTTTCCACTAGCTTAGTACTACTTCTGCCATTATGTCCGTTGATTCTCCTCAATCATTAGGATTGATGTGTGCGTGCAACTTGACTACCCAAACTGTCGAGGGGATTTCTGTCACAAGGACTGCTCGCTCTCCCCGAGTTGTGCTTAGTATTTTAGAAAGTCCCTGGAACTGGTGCAAGTGCGTCTAGATTGGCGGATCCTGGACCCAGTGCACTATCATGTTGCCCTTGATGAATTCAATCTTCAGGTTCATCGAATCGATTTCCAAGTCATCATTCTCCATTCATCAGAGAACTTTCGGTACCACTGGTCGAAGCAGGGGATGGATTTAGTGGGATAATGTTGTCTGTTTGCATAGGGGTGTTTGTTCATGTTTGTCGAATATGAGTAGTGTTCCTGTGATTTATATTCCTAGGCATAATTCGAGTTCTAGTGGGTTTAAGATTTGTCCCAGGAGGTCGTTCATACTCTAGCGCCTGGTGTTTGGTCAATTCCCATGCAAATTGGTACCAATATTGAACCGAGGAGGTCTAACTTGATTTGGATTACGTCTCACTTGACCATTCCTTTGAGTTGGGAATGTTCTGGCATTGGTACGGTTGTTGTTCCTTCCTTGGTTGAGTGGTTTTTTCTTCCTACGTTCAACCACCATCAAATCACCAAACTCCTTGTTTTTGGCCTTCTCCGTTAGCCAAATCAAATTTGTATCTTCTTTGACATACACTTGAGCGGGTTCCGCCGGCCTTTGATTATTTTTCAGCCACCGTTGGAGCCTTTATTCCAGCATGTTGCTTCTTCTTGCAATCCCCGATCGAGTGACCTACTCTGCCACATCCATGGCATGGCGACGAAAGGTTCTCGTACACAACCTCTTACGACATATATACAACCCCAATTGTAGAGGCTTGCAGGTTTCGACGTCCACAAAAAAACCTGCGAAGTCCCCCCTTTTTTTTTATCGTGAAGATATTCCCATTAATTTTCAGCGGATCACCAATACCAGTAGCTAGTGCATGGATAATAGATTCTCGGAACATCTCCATAGGTAAATTTAGGATCCTTACCCTTGTTATTGTTGTTTCCATCTTGTCAATATATGCTCGGAAATTCGGAACCCATTTACTGATCGTTAAAAAATTCTTGTCATTGTCCTTTAGAGGACCATCGTACGTTTTTCCTCAATTAATCCCTTAAGGCAGTAACATTCATGTCCCAAGTCAATTAACTCATAAAAGTGTCCTTGAAGAGACCAAAGATTCTCTAGTTTACTAACAAGTGGGGTAATTAATACCAAGGTTTACCCATAACCTTGATCGTGATGGTATTTTCCCATGGGTTTATCAAATTGTGAAGACTTCATCAAAAGTCACTTGTGTGAACGGGACTTCTGCTGTTGGTGGTAGAAATTTAATCTTGCCACGCTCTTCCAGGTTTTCCTTTTTCGCAACACGAAACATCTCTAGGTTTAGAGAGTTTCATCACGGCAGTAGCGTAGGATTGAGGTTCGTTCATCTGGTCCTATGTATTCCTTCCATGTCCTTTGCAGCGCGAAGACATTACTGTGTTCTTGATTATATTGTAGGGGCGGTATTAGGGTGGCCGAGCATTTTATGTTTTTGAGATGAGAAATCATGAATTGATTATCTCAACTCAAATTGAATTTTTGTATCGTTTTAACACCTAAAAATACAAATTGTAGAAACAACTCGAAAAAATAATATAGAAATACTATTCAAATTAAGATAACTAAACCCACGATGACACCGTAAGAGTACACGATCCATCATTGAAAGACATGATGTCGCAAAAAATAGACAAGACTATAAACGCATCTTTGTGTGATTAGCATAACCGAATAAGGTCTTGCCATTTGCATCGTATACCGGTTTACGATTGAAGTTTAACCAATCATTCATCATTTGTTTATTCAGTTTCGTGCAGTGCTTACTTTGCTTTCTGGTCTTCAATTTGGCAACATTAACAACAATGAGATCAAACTTTTCGTCGTTACTAAAAGCTCACCATCTTCTTCTTCAACCTTTTACCAGAAAACCAGGCTCCCAATTCCATTTCAATTCTATCTAATCTAATCTATCCATAACAAGTCTATGGAATGTATTGTACCTATCTAAACACGAAATCAAATAATTAAGCATTTTCCCTCTCTATCTATCTCTGTTACTACGACCAGTCTACGCAAACGAAATCCCTATCGCACTCTTTCTCTTCCTACTTCTAATCCCTCTGCAAGGTCGATCCAAACAACTAAATATCTCAATCAAGTAAGCTGCTGTTATTTATTTATTTATTTTAATGTCATTTTTTTCTTCAATTGATAAGCGCCATTTCAAATGCTGAATCTGAGAATACTGCTATTTTCTGTTAGAATTTAGATTATGACTTGAGCTAGCGATGTGTTGTTATTGGTTTGGATCCTTGATCGTGTTGTTGTTTGAATTTACCAATTGCAGATTATTTGATTTAATGTGTTATTGGTATTGTTGAATTATGTGACGGAATACATGTTAGGATTAGGATTGATTCAATTCTGTTTTCAGGCTTCTTTTATATGCTTGTTTCAAGAGGAATGTTATAGGAAGCTCGTTTTGAGGGATTTCTCGTTCAAATTAAATTGTTGACCAAGGAAAGGGGCGATATCAGTTTATTTCTGTTGGCAACTTTGGTTTGAGATTTGCTGCGGTTGAAGAAATGGATTTGCATAGTTATCCTCATGGTGAACATGGAAGGTTTGAACAGATACTCAATCAGTTTCTTTTGAAAAGCCTGCATGTTATACTGGACTCGAGGGTTCCTGCAAGCCGCCCATCTAGTCGTGGTGGAGAAGTAAAGAAGAGTGACAAATGGTTTAATTTAGCATTAGGTGATCGTCCTGCAGCTATGGATAGTTTAAGTTTCTGGAATAGAAGTTTGATGGAGCCTATGATAATTGATATAATTCTTGTTCAAGGTCCACCAAACTCTTCGTCACAGCATTTTCCACGTCAGACCTCTTCGTCTGAGATGTTTATTGAGACGGTTGTGGAGCGATGGACTGTTCAATATGAATCTCAGAGGTCAATGATTCCTCAAGTTAGTGATGCCTCTTACAAAAAGACATACAAGAAATCAATAATAATGTTACGTTCTGTTCATTCGATGTTGAGGCTTCTTCCAGCATATAAGGCCTTTCGTAAACTGAGGTCATTGAATCACGACTGTGATTTTGATATCAATTACAAAGTTTGCTCATTTGGTGCTCCATTTTCAAGAGAAGTCGAGGACTCGATGAATAAGTATAGCTTTATCCCTGTTGATGCTCAACAAGGCCGCCTTTCCATATCTGTGATTTATCGTAAAGATCTATCTGGTTTCAATCTGGATTCTGTTGTATCATGTCCCCCTGAAATCATTCTTGATTATGTCGGTAGTCCACTTACTGATCCCTTGAGGGAATTTCCTTCTACCTCATCTGAGTCGGTTGGGTATCGTGCAACATCCTTTCCTATTAGAGGGAGGCAATCAAGCTCTTCTTCACCATTTCAACGTCCTCACAGCTGGTCAAGTGGTCTTCAAAGGGATCCTTCTTTACAACATAACCAACCAATAAGTGGTTCTCCACCTTTACACCGTTCACCACATGAATATTCTTCTTCGCATAATGACATGTATGCCCACAGGAATCAGTACCAAAGATCACCAGCTCATCGCAGAACAACTTCCGATGACTTACTTTCTCCTCCTTTCTCACCATCTCCACCAACTTACTTTTCTGGTGGAAATCCTGGTCTGAGTCGTCTACGTTCAGAAACTGCCCCCATGAGCATCCCACATCCAATAATGGGGAGAAGTCCCAGATATCTCTCTCCTAATTTATCTGATCCTAATAGGCATAGTCTCCCACCTCTATCTCCTAGGAGCACAAGATATGATCCTTCATCCCACGAATCTCCTTCTGGAATCAGGTCAATGAAGAGATCCGATCTGCTCAGAGCTGGAGAATTGAATTCCGGCTCAATAAGTGCTGACCACAAGGTAAATCATTGTCAAATTTTGCTGCTAGCAGCCACTACTCGTGCTGCTTCTGTGGTAATGACTCATGTTTACATATGTAGGTGTCCAGAGATGCAAAAGAGGACTCTGGACGTTTCTCAAGTTTACTGTCCTCAAGTAGTTCTCCGCGTGTCGGATTCTCAAGGAGCTCCAGCAGATTGTCTTTCCAGGATGACTTTGGTGATTCTGATTTCTCATGTCCATTTATTGTCGATGATGTCGATTCTCCTGATATCCATGCCAGGTAATTGTTGTTACTTTACTGAAAATGCATAAATGTATCCTAGATCAACATTCCACAAGGAGCATGTGGCATCTTGCTCTATTTCAAGTATCTTTTACATTGGTAGTAAGACTTCATTTATATATGTGAAGTGGAGAGAGAACCTTGACATCCTCGATTATAATGCTGCCATACGTTCGTGTGATCTTGGTTCAAGTTCTACTTATTTTAGCTGTCATGGTCTTTGTTATAAATAATGGAAAAAAGCTGACATGATTGACCAATAAATTGTTTGTTTGTCATATTCCATGTTATATTTGCTTAGTAATTTAATATTGTATCCTTCTATTTTGTAGATTGACATTAATTTAGTGTAAGCAAATAATTTTTCTTCTTTCTGAAGCTGAATTGAAATCATTTATAAGTTTTTTCTGATCCTCTATAGCATTTTCGTATTATTAGATGCTAAATTAGGTATATTTCCTGCCAAGACAATGATAAATTTCTTCATTTCGGTAGCTGTTCACTGTTGTAACCTCTTAGATGTATATCGCCTATATTCTGAATGCCAGAGTAAAAAATCCTCTTTGATGACCAAATCCCCACTGAAGTCTATGTATGACTTGAATTAAATGGCAGCTCATGGCCGGGTCTTGGACAAGCTTCACTCTCACAATACTTTCACTTTTTTTTTGTTTTTGTTTTTTTGTCATGTAATGTGAGTGTTAATCTCTTACAATTGCATGGTAGCTTATCACATAGTATATGAAATGGTCACTCTGTTCAAACCTTCTCTCGTTTCCAAAAAAGAGAGGAGAACATAAGAGTCGTAGACCCGATAGTACGTTGGTCACCGAATTAAATTGAGTCATGCATATTTCATATGCATCTTCCTTTATTTGCTTCTGGTCTCCCAGAGACTCATATTTGTCACATAACTTATTTTTCCTGCAGCTCCACTCTTGATGGCAGAAAAGAAGTTTCCACATCCTCAACAGCTAAGAAGTCTCAGGAGGCTGCTTGTGGTGCACTCGTCCAGATGCTTAGAACAGCTCCTCCTCTGCGCCAAGATTTTAGTTACCACAATAATCAGTCCTCTAAGGTAGGACTCCATGGAGAAGTTGGGGCTGTTTCTGACTTTTTTAAGCCTAGAAAGACGTCAGATGCCTTGGAAGAACTGAAGGTTTTTAAACAGATGAAAGATCTATTACTCTCTAAGAGTGCAGCTAGCATGACTGCAAAGGAAAAATCAAATACCTGACGACATTGTGGTATAGTTTTCTTTCTAGCTGCTGGGGCTTATTCTTGATTACCACGAACATATATGGTTGTCTTTAGAATAGATATTTTAGAGAGAAAGGTAATCAATAGTTGTATATAAGGTTACTGGATACCAGTTTTTTTGAATGAGAAAACCAATATTCAATACCTGATTCTGCCACCAATCTTGAAAATAGTGAAGAAATTTTACTTTTATGCCTATCAACATTGGCTTCATATAACATGCACGTTTTTCTTTAACTACAATACAATTTTTAATAGTTGCTCTTTCTTTTTTCAATTCGAAAAAAGTTTAACTTATTTCTTGCTATATCAGTTTCTTTGACATAATTGAGCTACATGAGAAATTTTGATGTTTGAGAGTGCAATTGTCATTTTCCTAAAATTCAGATAATTAGTGCCCTATGATAGTAGCAGGTTTACGGAATCTTTACTTTCGTTGTTCATACTTCCTTTAAACTTAATTTTTACTCAGTCTTTCATGATATATCTACAGCAGCATCAACTTGGTGAAAAATGAACTAGTTCCTTTGGAATGTTTAGATGTTTCAGTTACTCAAGATTTGATATTGACTTAGTTTGTTAAATTATACTTTAGCTGTTCATGCATATGACTATGAGTATAGTTCTAGGAGTTTGTATCATGTTTCAAAAACAAATGGCAGAATGTTCGTGTTAGTAAATTCCTGCTCCAAGAAGTGTGAGGAAAAAATGTTTTTGGTGTTACTGGTTTTGCAATATTTTTCCAGATACAGATAGAATATTGTTTCATGTTCATTCACAAATATGACATTTGAAATCTTTAGTATTTTTTTGAATCAGTAAAATCTGTAGTGTTATACTATCTATCAAATGTATGCTATACAGAAACCAGAATGTAATGATAAATGTAGTGGTGTGATAAATTCAGAGCAGTTTCAGCTAGAGAAATCTGAATGATTGATCTATTAGTCTATTACAAATATTCTATGCTGTAAAATCGTCAGATAATGTTCTACATGATCTGGTCTCTTGTGGATCAGTGGCCAATTGCACTATATTTTTCTTTAACTAGGCACTTGATTATTAGCAGATTTTGAGTCATTGTAGGAGAGGTTACCAAATTACCATTGAATATTAACAACACGACATGTTGTAAGATGACAATCAATAACTTTGGTTGCCAGGCTGTCTTTGGATTCACATCAAGCCAATCTATTACCTTTAGATTCATACTTCATCTGTGTCTAATTACGCTGTTTGTGTTTAAAGTAGATTACTTGATGACATTGAGTGTGATATTTATGCTCTTAAGAAACCATCTGCGTAACTTTAGTAATGGTCCTGTTTTGATTCAGTGTAGTAGCTTAGATTTTAACATCACTTTTTGGCCTATCTACTATCTAGAGATCTTATCCATTCTCTTACATATTGAAACTTGAGCACACATCTGTAAGAATTACTAATTAGTGATGGTGGAAGTGGAAAGTTCAAGCTTTCGCAATACTCTGGAGCCTGGAGAGTCTTGTGTAAACTCCATTACTTGCGATCAGGTTAACATGGCTGCCCATTTCAACAACCTTGCCCTTGTCCATGACAACTATAGTATCTGAGTTTATTACTGTTGAAAGCCTGTGCGCAACTGTGATTTGTGTTGTCTTAAGCTGCAGTGATTCCAGAGCATGTATTACTGATCTTTCGGACTCTGCATCCAGTGCACTTGTTGCTTCATCGAGAAGCATTATTGCTGGTTTTTTTAGTAGAGCCCTTGCTATGGCTATTCTCTGCTTTTGTCCTCCAGAGAGTTGACATCCCTTTTCGCCCACCAGCGTGTCGTACCCTCTGGGCAAAGTGCTTATTACCTGATCTATGTTTGCATCCATTGCAACTTGTATTATTTCAGCTTCAGATACCTCTTCATTTCCATAGCATATGTTCTCTCTAATTGAGCAACTGAAGAGAATCGGCTCTTGCTGCACAAAGCCTATTCGTGCCCTTAAATTCCTCAGGTTGTAGTCTCTTATGTTTTTCCCATCAATAGTAATCCTTCCTTCCCTCGTATCATAAAATCTGAGCAAGAGAGCCAAAACAGAGGATTTTCCAGCTCCACTTGGTCCAACAAGAGCAACTTTCGTTCCAGCCTCAATTTTCAAGCTGAAGTTGTCGAGTATAATCATATCTGGTCTTGATGGGTAAGAGAACTGCATATTCTGGAACTCGACATCTCCTCTAATGCTTCCGTATGGAGATTCCTTGGGTGAGTCTGGTTCAATTTCAGTCCTTCGGTCAAGTGTCCCAAATGCAGGTGTTAACACGCTAATGGCTGAGAAAACAGTTGGTATCAGAGTCCACAATTCTGTGATAGATGGCACTGTGAGAGAAAATATCTGGTATGACCTTATTCCGTTCTCAAATGTGGCTTGTCTTCTCTCAACCAGGATAGTTGTGTACCACAGTGCAACAGCATGAGCAATGTTCCATAGGCAAAGGGATACACCTTGAATGATTCCATATTTGATACTTTGTGTCCTACTTCTTGTGAGCGGTTTTTCAAGAGTGATTATAGCCTTTTCCATCACTTGCTCTTCCCGGCAAAAAGAAGCAATGGTTCTTATGTTGGTTGCAGATTCAGAAGCAAGTGCTACAAGTTCTGAATAAGCAGCATTACTGCCACTAGAGAATCCTTTGGCTGACTTGGCTTGAATTAACCCACCGATGAAATGGCATGGCATCACGGCCCAAGCAACTAGACCCATTCTCCAGTTGACTCTGATGCTGACTATGGTTGCAATTAGAATGGAGGAGATGCATTGAACTATTACTGACAGGCGGTCAGAGATAATTATCTTGACTGTGGATGTATCATTAATTACCCGTGACGTGATTGCACCGACATTGTTTTCAGGAAACTCAAACCATGCTAATTCATTCCGTAGTACAGCTGTGAAATGAAGTCTCTCATGAGTACAGTTGAGGGCTATACACGTTTTCATATACAAGTAGAAGAGTTGGTGTGATACAAATACGAACCTGAATATAAAGCTCGCCTGAGGTTTGTCATCGCCTTCTCTCCTACCAGTCCAAAAAAATAATGCTGCAGAGTGTGAGCGAACAGTGCAAGAAATCCTATTGATGAGAAAAGCAATGAGTACATTGCAACTTCATGCTTTGCATTATCTTTATAGTATGCCACTCCTATTGTTATAATAAAATATCCAAAAACAGGCTTGGAGATGCCTGCAAGAGCAGCAGCAGAAGAGCCAATGATAATTTTTAGAACATCTCTCTTCCGTAATTCAAACCAAATTCTAAAGAATATCAAATTCTTAGTTTTTTGCTTCAGTTCCTCTTTGCTGATATCAATGTCAGCAGATCTGGTCGTTTCTTCATCAGGTAGGTCTTGTTTCTGAGATGAAAGCTCAGTCTGTATGCTTGCTACTTCTTCGGCTGGACCCTCTCCTCTGCTGTATCAACAGGAAGTAATTTAGTCTCAGTTCATCTCATGTATGGTATAAAGAGTAAATTCATTTATTTCCAAACCTTGCATGACTTTTTTGACTGATATTTTGCAGTGTGAACAAGTTATGGTAAAATGCATTGTTATTTAGTAATTCTTCATGTCTTCCTGTCTCGGAAACTTTTCCATTCTCTACAACTGCTATTATGTCTGCATTGACAATAGTGGACAATCTATGTGCGATCAAGATTACTGTCCTTCCTTGCATTGCCCTCTCAAGTGCATCTTGCACTAGCTTTTCTGATTCTGTGTCTAGTGCACTAGTGGCCTCGTCTAGTAAAAGAATTGGAGGATTCTTTAGGATGGCTCTTGCTATTGCAATCCTTTGTTTCTGTCCACCTGATAATTGGAGTCCCCTCTGTCCTAACTGACACAAAAAGAAAGTTCAACATGCATAAGATTTTCTGACTTGGACCTGATGACCAAGAAAATCAGTATACCATGTCTTAATTTAACACCTTTTCTGGCTGCAACTTTAACATTTGTGGCGCATTCATTTGTTTAGTCTTATGTTATGGCATATAGTTATGCATTAGCTAACAGATTGAAAGGTAGCTGTGATTTTTCGCGTATTTAAGTGGCATATAGTTATTGTGAGCTTGATTCCTCTAACCTCGGTCAAATACTGGTCAGGAAATTGGGATATGAAAGGGTGTGCATTTGCCATTTGAGCTGCTCTCTGTATCTGATCATCATCTGCATCCATTTTTCCTACCATAATGTTGTGTCTGATGTTTCCAGAAAATAGTGATGGCTCTTGCGAAACAAGTCCTATGTTTTTCCTGAGGAACTGCAAGCCGAGATCCTTGATATTGTGGTTGTCAATGAGAATATCACCTACGGGTTGAAAAGACAGTTAGGCTTTCGGTTTCCACATACTTGGGAAATTAGACTAGCTTAAATCCTTGTGACATGCTTTTCCACATTGATGCATCCCACTGAATATTAAGGTATGCATTAGCTTTTTAATGCTTTCGAGTACTAGGGACTTGAAATTACCTTCTAGAGGATCATAGAATCTTGTTATTAGAGACATGATGGTGCTCTTGCCGCATCCGCTACTTCCGACAAGTGCGACAACCTTTCCTGCTGGGATTGATAAAGAAAATCCTTGGAGGATCTTATTTTCGTTCCGTGATGGATAAGCAAACTGCACGTCTTGAATGTCTATGTTTCCATGGATGCTGTCCAGTGTCTTTGCATCTGCATTGATGTATATCATTGGTTTTCTTTCAATAACTTGAAAGACTTCCTTTCCTGCAGCTTTTGCTTGATTGAAGATTTGCATGTCCGGTGCAGCATAAGTGAGTGATCTGTAGATGCACAAAAAAATTATATGGCTTGAAGACATTTTAATTGCTCTTAATGTGGTTTGTATTCATGTTTGAGAGATATCGTCGCCCTCTGAGTGTAATATATGAATTTTTTTTTGCATCTTACATTGCTCCAAAAAGGATGCTCATGACTGCAGCAATAACATCTCCTCCTTGTGCTCTCCCAGCTACGACAACAATGGCTCCAATCCATACAATAAGAGCCCATGAACAGAAGACGACAACTTGGAACATACCTGTTCCAAATCCCTTTATGACTGCCTCCTTCTTGCTCATATTTAGTTGTCTTTCTACACACTCTGAGAAGGATTTTATTGCAGAATTCTCTCCAACAAACGAAAACACTGTTTTGATATGGGAGATGGACTGTCATACAAGACAACAAGATGTTCATATGAGGTAATTTGTCTTAGAGACTCTTTTGGCTTGAAGTTGCTAATCTTAATCTCATACCTGTTCCACTATTGCAGTGGCCTCTGCCAGAAATAACATCCGTGTTGCTGAGATGCCATTCATTTTCTTTGTATATGTTGCACCAATTAACAGGATTATTGGGACAACAAATAATGCCAGAAGTGACACTTCCCAACAGGCTATAAAAGCGATCAGGACACCAGAAAAGAATGTTGCGAAGCAGGACAGAAAATGTCCCAACTGTTGATAAGAGATTCTGTTAGATGAATACTTGACATGTATACATGTAAGTTATCCTTTTCGCTCTTTTTTTTTTTTCCAGTATGCAGCATTTTATCATACTTGCTTCTCCATTCTAGCTATAAACAGATGATATGATAGGAGGAAGTATGTGCTTATTTGTTACCTTTTCGCCAATCGCGTCCTGTATGATAGACATGTGAGTGCTAATACCAGTGATTATTTTCCCACTTGTCAAATGTGTATCGAAGGCCCCAATCTCTTGGCTAAGGACAGCTTTTAGAAACATTAATCTGAAACGCCTTACTTGTCTTTCACTTGTATACATCCAGCATCCTATCTCTGCATTTTCACAGTAAGGAGTCCATTTAGAAAAAGAAGCTGCTATTTACATATATCCCATTCCCTCTGAAGTCTAGATAATCTTTGCCACTTTAGGTTAAAGGTCTTTCACCTGTATATCTCTTTCAATTAGGAAACACACTATGTGTATTAAATACTATAATTAAATGACATAAATTCAGTAAAAAGAATATGAAATTACAAATAAATGGAAGTACCGAACAAAAGAACATAAAAGAGAAAAATAGAAAGGAAAAAACAAAAACAACGAAAAAAGAACGTGAGCTGACTGCTGAACAGTTTTATAATAGAATCAAGTAATCAGAAATAAAAGAGAAAATAATTACAAATAAGAGAAACAAAAGAAAATATCAAGAGAAAAAAAAAGTAAAATGAAAAGGTTAAAAGTACCAGCTAAAGGGAAACAAATTGATTAGATTAAAATGGGCATGCACATGACCGATTAAAATTGATCTGAGTAAGATTGAATGGATATAAAATTGAAATGTCTTAAAATTCCATCCATCCTAATATCATATTGTAGATACTAATATGCTAAAATATAACATAGTAGCCTCCGGCCATTAGAAGTTGAGTTTTCCGTTCATGCACTTAAGGAGGAGAGTAATATTATAAGGTGCATGTGAAGTTTTTATAACTTTATTACTAGTTGATTTTTTAAGTTACTTTTTAACTTAATTAGGAGTAGTTGAGGATATAAAATGATACTCACCTCATTTCTGAGTTTTATTTTATGCGTTTAACTTAATTAGGAGTAGTTGAGGATATAAAATGATACTCACTTCATTTCTGAGTTTTATTTTATGCGGATCTGAATAAGTTTTAAAAACATAGTGAATAAAGTAGGAGAAATGGTGATAACGTAAAAAAGAGTGGATAACGATGATGATTAAAGAAAAAGAGATTTTCTATTCAATTAAGAGATATAAAAACTTCTTGAAATGGAATGTGGAAGTTGAAATCGGGATATAGGAAGTATAACGGCTCCTAAATGGTAAAAAAATAACTAAAAGTGGACTACTTTAATTGAAATCAAACGGAATGCTTCTAGTGGCAAAAGTGAAAGATTCTATGGAAGGAGGGATTACATCTGGTAACCTGAATTAGTTATATTTTATTCGGACCCTCCTATTAGAGAAGAGTCTCTCTATCAGTAATACCCTGTCTCTCTTCTGCTTCATCAATTTTCCACTTGGTAAAATCCAAAAACCAAAAATATGCTTTAATATATAGTAAGACCTTTGTAAAATGTATGTTCTTTTCATTCAGATATGAAATTTCTGATTATGAACAACATGTAATATAAATTAAATTAATTTGTATAAAGTATTCAGAAATATCAAATGCAAAGGATACTGATATATTGTAAAAATTAATACACAAATCTATCCGAAAAATATCAAATTACTTTCATATGACTGCTTAAATCAAACAACAGGCAGGATCAAAAATTTATTATTGTTGTTGTTATTGGTGCTATTATTATTATTATTATTATTATTATTGACAACGAAGTGCAGCTCAATTAGTAAGACGCTTCATCTCCAATTAATATTATAATTATTATTTAATTTCTTTTAGTATATATATTTTTAGCAAGAACAATATCTGAGTTGACAAACAATTTGCTAACAAAGCAATGATTTGACCTTTGCAGTTTATAATGAATTTTTGCCATTTACCCTTCTCTATTTTTCATAATAGACCATTTATCTTTCTGTATTATTTTAATAGTTAATTTACCCCATGAATTTTTAAAATTGCAATTTACCCCTCTCGTAATTCATTAAGTTGCTCTAAAATTATATTCTCTTTGCCACGATCTTAAAGATAAATAATATAACACAATTATATAATACAAATATATTTTTAAAAATATAATTTAGTTAATTATTTAACCATTATCGTTTAAAATTAATTTGAGATGAACTAAATTTGAAAATGGTTGACAAAAAAAATCACCACAAAAAGTTTAAGTTAATTTATAATCTACCGTATTAATCTCAACTTATTAATACGTAATCTCAACTTTTCTTATTGCTTCATCAATCATTTTCAAATTAAAGTAAACTCAAATTACTTTGGTTAAATAATTTATCAAATTATATTTATAAAATTTATTTTTGAGATTATGACGGAGAGAATATAATTTTAAAGCAACTTTATAAATTACGAGGGGGTAAATTGTAACTATCAAGGCGGATTGCACCTATATTTTAAAATTTAAGGGATAAATTGCCTATTAAAATAATATAGAGGGTTAAATGGCCTATGATGAAAAATACCAAGGGTTAATGGCGAAAAGTTCTTTATAATTTGTGTATGTATAATTTCTTCAAATATCAACGTAGTTCGAGAGTCTGCATGAATAACATAAACCTCGGGAGGTGTTGTGAACTTTACCCCTAGCTGGGTTTCTTCCCTACCTTCATAGTTCTTATTTCAAGTTGTGAATTTAACATTACCTAGTATTCCAGCTGGAAATGTGGCTATAGCCATGTACCACACAAATGGAACAACCTGATCAGGCGGATAAAAAAGACCAGTTAAGTTATTGTTGGTACATGCAAACCCAAAGAATGAATATAGAACACATTTTGAGCTCTGAAGTTGAGTCATTACCTGTTTCAGTGCATGAGCCATGTCATCTATGTTGTCAATGTGATTGCCAAATGCGTCCAGTGCTTTTCCCAGCAGATAGTACCCAATCGGCTGGGCAAGGCCGTGGACTATGGAACCCAAGCTACCCAGAGCCATCAGAATCCAATCTACTCGATCAGCCTGGCTCAAAAGCTTATGGAATGGTAAGGTTTCAGGCGTAACATTCTTCTTAGGTGCCTCTGTTTCATCTTTATCTGCATCTGAAATTTTCATAGTTTTTGAAATCCAAGGTGAGATTTGGTCTTAGCAACTTTTAGTTACATGCAGATACGTGATCTTACTTGAAATGTACATTTTGCCTCTCTGATATAATAGCTTTTGTGAATCGTCACTCTCAGGAATATGTTGAGAATATGCTCAAGTATTGAAATATATTATCTAGATTGACATACATACATTGTCTTTACATGTTTGGTTTTATATCTCAGTCTCAAATTAAGGACGGCCATGTTGTAGAAAGGACAGTGAGAACAAAAGACAAGCATCTTAAGAAGTTGAACGAGTGTTGTGTTTGGGAGTCGAATCATAGGATTCGAGACGACAGACTGGGATTTGGGTTGATAATTTGTACTCTTTAAGAGGAATTGGTAACATTTTTCTTCAGCAAATGTCCCACTCTACTTCACTAACGATGAATGAGTTTGCAGCTTTTTGGTCATTCCAATTAATAGCCGGATTCAACTAGAATATGCATAGGAATGATCCGGATCCAGTTATATACTGAAGATTCTTATATTACGGCATTCTCATGTCATTTGAATGCTGGTTTTCGGATTTGATGTGGTATCTTGAATACTGGCATTGTTGTGACTTCGATTTTTACTGCTATTACCAGTTCTTTAATGCAGTTTATGTGGCTTGATTGTTAATCTGTGCGTACGTCAAGTATCCCAAGCTGGCAACTACTCCTGCCGCCGAATAAATTCATAGATTAGTATTCACGTGCAATTTTAAATAATTTCTTTTAAATAAAATAAATATAAAATTGATAAAATGTACACTTTTTAATGTTAAAATATACTAACTATAATATAAATATAGTACGAAAGTAATACTTATTTTAATTATTTCTGCATGTGAGATTGTTTAATAATGGTCATGTTTACCACTAGCTTTTTAGTTAACATTTTAAGTTCATGAGTTTTCTTTGATAAAAAGCTCGTTACGTGAACGTACATTTTTTTAAACTTTTAAACAAGTTAGCTAAAAAGTTAGCTGGCTTGATAAACTAATCAAGTTAGTTTGTTGAAAAAAATAACCACTACTTTTTGAGCTACCAGCTAACTTTGTAGCTACTAGTTAACTTTTTAGTTAGTTTTAGTAAACAAAGCCAATGTCTCACAGTAATGTATACTTAATACATAACTTACAGATTGTTTGGTATGTAACTAAAATTAATGAAGTTTGAAGTGATAAATAGTAACCGAGTTTAATTGAATTTTTATAAAATTCGTGTTTGCATATAATTTATAGTTTTATATTTATAGGTTTGTTAGGTAATTTGTGTAGAAGATGAATGATTAATATAAGTAAAAAGGATGTTATGGGTATAAGATTGTTTAATTAGTTGATTAATTAAAATTGATTAAGTATGGTAAGAGGGAAGACTTTTTAATTTATAAGAAAATTTAATTTTACAATAAATAACCAGTCAAAAACAGTAATAAATTGGTTATTATTCTCTGGATAATACCCAAAGAACAATACACCATCCCAAAAATAATTCACAAAATTCAACAATCATTTGCTCTCTACAAAAATTTTAAAGCGAGAAACATGCAAACCGCACCGTCTCCTCCTTCCTTTGTGATTTTACGATCTCATGTTTCCAGATATGGTTTTAGATATGAATCTAATTTTAGATCTGAAAATCTTACTGTGAAAATTGAATTTCGGAATCTGGTGATTTGTTATGATTTTAAGAGTCGGGGATATAGTTTTACCTTCTCTTTAATGTTTCAGTCCGTTTTAGTTTCGTTGTTATACTTTTCAAACCTATAATTGTTGTTTTAAGTATCAACATTAGTGTTTTTAGCATTTGGTGAAAATATTTATGGATTTAATTTTTGCAAATGTTTTATCATAATTGTAAGAGACATTGTTATAGTTTGAAAATATATTATTATGGTTTTTAAGTATCAATATTGATGTTTTTAGTTTGGGTTGAATTTTTCTCCATGTTATTAATTAAACGCAAATGTTAAAGTTTCAAGATCTATTATTGTAGATTTAAGCAACAACGTTGGTGTTTGTATAGTAGCCTATGGTGAAATATTTATGATTTGAATTTTACAAATGCTTTGTTATAATTTTAAAAGTCATTGTTATAGTTTTGAGATGCACTATTATGTGTTAAACATCAATGTTGTTGTGTTAAACATGTGTTGCATTTACGTATGCTTAATTATAGTTTTAAAAGGTATTTTTGTGATTTTAAGATGCACTTTTATGGTTAATTTTATTATACTTATCTTATTTTGAGTAGATGCATGTTATTATTTTTAGCGCATTTGTTATAGTCATAAGACGTATTGTTTAAACATCAACGTTAGTGTTTTAGCTTCATTGAAATATATATTATATTCGTTTATTTTGTAAATATTTTGTTATAATTTTAAGAGACACATTTATGGTTTTATGTATTAATGTTACTATTTTTAGCTTGTGTTGCGTGTTCCTGCTTTATCATAGTTTTAAAATGCATTGTTATGGTTTTATGTATTAATGTCACTATTTTTAGCTTGTGTTGCGTGATCCTGCTTTGTTATAGTTTTAAAATGTATTGTTATGGTTTTACGCATCAATGTTACGGTTATTAGCATATGTTGCACATTTCTTCTATGTTTTTAATCACCAATATGATAGTTCTAATGAGAGTTGATATGGTTTTACCCCAGTTAGTGAATGTTTTATGCAGGTGTGATGATGATATCGAGTTGAATGATAGGTCTCTCAAAGTCACCAATGCAGTATCGAAGCAACAAGCACATATAATAGAATAGAAGATAGAAAACTGAAGGTCACCAAGTTTGATCGAAAAAATAAGTTTATTTTAACAAGTCAATGTTTGCATAAAAACGTCGGATGAAGAATAGATGTTTAAAAATCTTTAGATAGCTAAATTTTCAAGTAGCTTGTTTTAAGCTTGTTTATTCATGTTTAAATGACTTTTATGGAACTTTTAGACTTGTTTAATGGTTGTTTAAGGTTGTAACATAAAACTATAACAAGTTAACTTAAAAATATCATATAGGTCCTTAAAACCATCACACTATATACTTAAAAACTAACATGTGGGATTAAAATTATAATTAAAACATACATAATTAACGCATTAAAACCATCATAATCTCTTAAAACATTAATAAAATAAGCCAAAAACTGTAACATGAACTTTTAATACTGATAACATAAAATCATAACATAATATATTAAAATCATAATTCTTAGCAGTTTTTTTAAACTCGGCCGGTTAGAACGTTAAAATCTAAAAACTGCAACAAAATCACAAAAGAACCTTGACTTTTATATGTTTTGGGAAAATCTTCCTCTTTTAAGACTTTGACAATAGAATTAGTTTGATAGATTGGTCTTGATTTGTAAAGAGAAACTGAATTTATTTGGAGACAGAATATTTTAGTAATTTCTTTAGCTAAGGGCTAAATACAAAATCGGAATAAAATGAACTAACACCGTGCTCAACACAGACGCTGTGAGTAGGCGACGCGCCACACCTTCTTCAACGTGAGTGGGATGGTGCTCCGTTGGGCGCGTCGTGGCCTCCTGCGTTGTCTCACAGCGCGGCCCCATGTGTGGCAGCAAGTAATGAGTTGTTTTCACGCTCCCAGCTGCCCCCTTGTTTTTATTTTACCTTTTTTATATTTTGTCCAATTTCAAACGTGAATAACTCGAAAAATAAAATTGTAAAAAATAAATAAAGATCAACAACGGATTTGTCTCTTCGAGATCTATAAAAGAAAAAACTCTTAACTATTTTTGGATCATTCCATCTTGAACTAATTTTCTCTTTTAATTAAATTTAAAATTATTAAACAACCTCTAAAAATATAATTGTATTAATTTCAACTTTTAAAAACTATTATGATATGTTAAATATGTTTTCAGAAAAATAATTTTTTTTTTTTTGAATTTTAATGAAATTTTGAACCTTACTAAATTATAAAATGTTTAAATAAATATAGTTTTGTTCATTTCAATTTCTAAATATTTTTATATTATAATTAATATGTATGAGAATTTAAAATATATTAATCTCTTTTTATAAATTAATGAAGACGCGTCACGTGGATGGTCTAAGTTGTTAACCCATGAGTCACTTGGATATATTGGTTTGATATCTTCTTTCAGCACTTTGCAACATCTTTTTCTTCCTCAAGTTCTTGAAATCATCTCGGGGCCATCATACATGATCAAGGTATTATGCAAGACCAACCTTTTTAGGGTTTTATGATTGAAAGTGTAAAATAAACAAAACTTTTATTCTATTGAATATTTTTAAATATAAAAATATTGAATAGAAATCTTTTAACAGAGTGCAACGGTGACTGTGCCGACACAATCATTAGTACAATTTGACATGTAAAATCCGATGCATTGTAATATCCTAAATAGTTCGAGTACAAGACTTCATTTAGTAAAATTAAGGCCATATTTACTACTAACTTTTAAGCTTCATGAATTTTTTTTCTTTATAAAAAGCTTGTTACGCGTTGAAGAAGCTAATAAAGTTAGCTTGTTGACAAAAAAAAGCCACCTAACCGGCTACCAACTAACTTTTCAGCTAGTTTTGCTAAACAGTGCCTAATTGCAAGTTAGCTGGTAAATGTTTATGTAGCTTTTTTTTTTCAACAAGTTAATTTGACTATTTTTTAAACGGCTAGTTTGTTTGAGAAGTTGTTGCGTAACCAGTTTTTTATTAGATAATGGTCAAAAAAAGAATTATGGAGATGAAAAACTACCTTATATTTTTTTGAAAAAGCTAAGTAGATGCATTAATTAAAAAAGTTCAGCAGATTACAGATCGTTCCAAATTAAAGTACAGAGCCATTGTGGTCATTCATCCCACACAAAAGATAACAGACTATAATTACAAATATTCATAACATCATTAGTTACAAAAGTGTGGTAGCTAGCCTGCTTTGCTAGGTTATCTGCTACTTCATTCCTTCCTCGGTTGACATAGAAGAGATGCACATCGCCTACTAAATCCATCAGTGTGTATACATCATCCATAAGTGTTTGGTATTGCATGGCTGGAGCTTCCTTCATGTGTAAACATCTAATTAACACTTGTGAATCAGTTTGGACAACAATTTTGGTCAGTCCAAGTTGATAACATGCTTTCAGGCCAATTGTTAAAGCATAAAATTCTGCCATATTATGTATCCCCTGACTAAATAAGAAGCGCCTGCCCGAAGGAAAGAACCATTTTCATGTCTCAGGATATACCCTGCTCCCATGTCTTTAGTGAGTTGTAAACAAGATCCATCAATTTTGAGGACTTTAAAGTTTAAAGGAGGTGATGTCCAAGTAACTTGTTGAGGAGGCTTCTGTGTTTTAGTTTTGGAAGGCAAAACTGTGAGGGTGTCTTTCATGAGATTGCCAATAAGAAATTTAATTTGTTGGATATTAATCGGCTCATTTTTTAAATGTTTAGCATTTCTAGATTGCCAGATTATCCAACAACATGTTACAGCAGCAGTTTGCTGTACTGAGTTGAAGGGAAGGAGAGTTATGAGTTGAGAGAGGGTTGTGATGTGTGGTGGTATAACAGTTCTTCTAGCTTCCTGAAAGACCGGGCATTGAAAAAACAAATGTGTAATGGTTTCTGTATCAGTAGAGCATAAGGTACAAAGATCAGAAGGTATGATTTTGTGTGTGGCAAGCCAACTAGCAGTAGGTAATTGGCCATAGAGTCCAATCCAAAGGAAAAATCTGATTCTTGGAAAAGTATTAAGGTTCCAGATTTTGTTCCAAGGCCAGGTACGAAATGTTGTGGTTTCTGGTTGAATGAGCATGTTATATGCAGATTTAATCGAGAATTTCCCATTTCTAGACTTTCCAAAAGGAAGAATCATTTTGTGAGTACATGGGTAAAGGACGGAATGCCCATGATGGTATGAATTATCTCTTGAGGAACATGTTCACTTAGTGTAGAAAAAGACCAATTGCCATGATGAATCATATCTGCTACTTTAGTAGTGGGATTATAATCATTGTTTGTATAATCCATTAATGGAGTATTACCCACCCAAGCATCTTGCCAGAAAGGAGTATACTAACCATTTCGAATTCTATGGCCAAGGCCTTTTTTGAAATTATCCATTTGTCTCATGATTGTCTTCCAAAGCCAACTATGAGAGGGTTTAGTTTTAGCTTCAAGAATAGATGTATTAGGAAAGTATTTGCTCTTATAAATAGAATGCCGCGGAGAATTTGAAGGATGATACAATCTCCAAAGATGTTTTAAAGTGTAGGCATTGTTTAGAGCATAAATTTCTAATACCCAACCCTCCCAAGTGTTTAGGAAGACAAACTGTCTCCCAGTTATTCCTTTCTCCCTTTTTACTATTTCTGCTAGTATTCCATAAAAAATGTCTATTGATCTCTTCTAATTTATCCTGCAAGTTACATGAACTTGAGTTATAGACATGCAATAAGAGGGGATAGCAGTAGTTACAACTTTAATTAAGGTAGTTCTACCAGCATATGGCAAGAACCTTGTGTACCAAATGATTTTATTCATAGCTTTGCTAATGATATAATCAAAAAGGTCTCTTTTCTTATGGCCAAGCAAAAAGGCATGCCAAGGTATTTGTCTTTTTCTTTTATTAGGAATAACTCCCAAAGTATTAGAAACAAAATGTTGCACCTGCATAGGGGTATGTGGAGAGAAGAGTACTCTACTCTTAGTCCAACATATAACCTGGCCAGAGGCACAAGCATAAGTGTTAATAATAGAGGATATAGCATTAACAAATTGTTTTATCAGTTTTACAAAAAATTAAATAATCATCTGCAAAACATAAGATATGAATTTGAGGACCATGCTTAGAAACTTTGATTGATTGGAAATCTTTGTTAAGTTCTTTTTGGAGTATAAGGGCAACAAGAAGTTCCTGACAAAGAATAAACAGAAAAGGTGATATGGGATCACCTTGCCTAATTCCTCTGGCAGGAGACCAGGAAAAAGAAAGAACCATTCACTTTGACATTCAAAGTAACAGAAGTAACACAAGTTTTGGTAAGCTTTACAAACTGGGGAGGGAAGTTATACTATGGACAGCCAGATCCAAAAATTTCCATTCTAACTTATCATAAGCTTTGGCTATATCAACCTTTAAGGCCATCTTATGGCTTTTAGCATTTTTCTGGCCTTTACTCATAGTATGATGGATCTCATGTGCAATCATCATATTATCACTTATAAGTCTATGAGGAACAAAGGCATTTTGGTAAGGAGATATAAGGGAAGGAAGAATAGGTCTCAGTCTGTGGACTAAAATTTTTGAAATAATTTTGTAGCTAACATTACATAAGCTAATAGGTCTGAAATTTGCAGGGGTCTGGGGGCTAGATTTTTTAGGAATAAGGGTAAGATTGGTATGATTAATAAGGGGATCAAGGTACCCTGATAAAAAAAAATTGGTAACATAATCTATAACCTGATTTTTAATTGTTTTCCAATGAGAAGTGTAAAGTTTGTTGTTTAATCCATCCGGGCTAAGTGCCTTGTTAGGATCAATGGAACTAATAGCCTCCCACTTCATGCTCAGTGACAGGTTGAAGAAGAGAGGTTGCCTGGTCAGGGGAGAGAATGGGAACATGCACAGACTCAAAAGGGGTCAAGGTGAACATGGTTAGAAGAAGATTGGGTACAGAAGAAAGTTTGAAAGATATGAATGATATCTTCTTGATTGTGAATCCAGTTATCCTGGGCATCTTTGATGCCATGTATATAGTTGTTTCTTTGTTGATGAGATGCGTAAGCATGAAAAAATCTGCTATTCGCATATACTTGTTTCAACCATTTTTGTTTAGCTCTTTGAGCCCAAAAACTTGTTTTCTGGTTATTGAGATCATAATTTGTTTTCTCAATAACATTTCAACAGGCCCATACACTTGGGGATTTAAGTGCAGTTTCATGGTGACATCAGTTAGTTCTTTCTTCTTAGCTTTGAGTTCTTTATGTATCATACTGAAAGGAATTAACAGGCCAATGGATAGCAACATGCGCCAGATTATGCACAACTTTAGAGAATGAAAAATCATGCAAACTAGTCTGTTGGTGCCAGAAGTATCCAAAAAGAGGACAAAAAATGTTAGAGTCAGACTAATGATTTTCATATTTAAACAATCTAGGAGGGTTAGGACTTCTTGGATAAGTGTCCACAAGCAATGCAGTATGGTCTGATGTGCTATTAACTAAGTTTTTCACCTTGCAATTTGGAAAAGTTCTAAGCCAATCAGAGTTACCATAAGCCCTATGGGAGAAAGGCACATTTGGTCTAAAACTATGGCCGTTCTGGACGCGCAGTGACCACTTTGCACCACATGTGATTTGCAGTCCACAACTTCGACGAATTGGGATTTTTAGTCATAATTCGTCGAATTAGCAGCGAACTGATCCTAGGTGGCGTTTTCTCGGCTGACTGGGCTTCTACCTCACTTCAATCCCATACTTACTTGGCTTCCACCTCACTTCAATTCTACACATCGGATTTTCCTTCCCAATTCACACACAAACCCTAATTCTCCTTCCTCCTTCTCCTTTCTCCCTCCTTCTTCGTTCTCCACCACCACCTCCTTCATTCTCCACCACCCACCGCCGCCTCCATTCTCCTCCACCACCACCTCCATTCTCCTCCATTCT
>JAYMSP010001242.1:0-34373 GCA_036897095.1 Plantago elongata
ATGTATGTATGTATGTATGTATGTATGTATGTATGTATGTATGTATGTATGTATGTATGTATATATGTATGTATGTATGTATGTATGTATGTATATGTTCCTATTTCTACATAGTATTACCTCTCCAGTGTGAGGGTTTATAGTCTGGAGAACAGATTCAATTGCCTTGTACTCCATCTTAGTAGCCTTCTGGGTCAGCTGAAACGACCTTATGCAGACCACATCCTTCCTTGCAGCTGTCTTGAATCTCAGCTTTATTTGGCCTTTTGTCTCCGTCTCTCCAGCAACCTAAAGTCAGCATGACCATCACAATTCAAATGTTGGGAAATATTCGGTATAATATATATAAGCACACACATGTACAGATAAAGTATCTACACACCTTAGGGTCATGAACAAAGCTGTGACCAGATCGTGCATTCGGAGGAAGCTCACCAGTGCAGGCTACTTTCAAGCACTCAATTACAGTCTACAAAATATAATAAATTATTATATACTTATTGAATATTGCCTAACAATTATAAAGAAAAAACAGAAAAAAATGGACAAAAGGTGAAGCATGACTAAACTACTTATGGACTACAAATAATGAAATAATACTGGTGTTCCAATTCTTTACATAATGTTGCACCGAGACATTACTTCTTCAAGTACTCATTAATACATTAACATAGAACAAACTTTCAACTAACTCATCACACATAACAAAATATTTACCGCAATATTTCTTGTTTGTGAAAAATATTTGTAATCCTCAAATAAACAACCCAATAGGATTGAGAATGTTGCTCACCACAAGGTGCACATTTCTTTTCGGAAATTCACCCATAAGAGCTTAGCATTATGCATGTTTTATCTGGAGCAATCTTGGGATGGCTTACCAACCGTGAATTTTTCTGGTGAACGCACAATCGGAGACATGGTCCGCAAGAATGACATATATTGTTTTTGGGGACAGCAAATCACCCGCACGACAGTTCATGATTACCCACACCGGCCAAGGGTTGTACATCGACCCACAGAGGGACAGGGTGTTCCAAGTGGATCAGCCAACCCCTGGCCTGCAAGAAATGCAGTTGGTTGGTCCGGGCAAAGCGCAATAATGCCATCAAGCAATTTAAAAGGGGTGAACATGATGCCTTAAAATTTCAGAGAGCTTAAAGTCATTGAGAACTCTACTAATACCAACATGGTGCACCTTTCTTTTTATAAATTCATCCATAAGAACTGCACGGTAAACCGTACTAGCTCTTGAGCAATATTGGTACAGATTACCCACTGGGAATTTTCCGGAGCACGCAATGGACAGAGTGCGCATAAAGTGTGTGTGTTTTTTCATGTGACCAGCATATCACTTAAATAGCAATCCATGAGTTACAGTGCCAACCTAAAGTTTCAGGCCTCGGCCCACAAAAGGATGGGACGTTACAAGAGGACGATCTAAATAATTTATGCAAAATAATTATTATTATTATTTATTTATTTATTTTGAAAAGTAATCAAGATGGTTTTATTAATTTAGAAAAAACTGATGATACACGGGAGTGTAATACAGCAGGTCAGACAAAAAAGATTCTACAAACTTCGATTGACATAAGAATCCTGATAAAAACAAAATTTAAAATTTATGTCATGACAGTGCAACGATGTGTTCCCACCATGGATGCTTGTACAAAAGGAAACAGCGCACCCGTTAAATGATTGCCTCGTCCTATTAAACTGCAGGGTAAGAATATTGACTTCACTCCTAGAGCAATGGCATTATTTAATTTACTACATTTACGTTGCAGTATTCTTGCATGTTGAAATTCACCCATGATTCGTTGCTCGAGTGGTAGCAGAGTAGGCATTTACGAGATTCTTACATGCCATGGAAAACCAGATCATTGTTAGTGAGCTCTGTCATATGAAATACATCTAATTGGTATTTGGTGCCAGTCTACCTTCTATCATCCTCTCTGTGTCTTAGGTGCATCTTTTATCACCTCTCTTTCCTTCTTGGTAAATTATTTAGAGCCCTCTTGCGCCGGCACAGTGAATCTGTGCAGGCTAGAGCCTAGAGCATGGTGAAGGGTCAATATGTATGCAGGTATCTTCACTTCAATACCCAAATTTTCCTATGCTCAAAGGTGCTCGTAGACTTCTTTTTTAATAAAGCTTCAGAGGTTGCACCTCTCTATAACCAGATACTGCAGAGGCAGAGATCGAGCTGCTTATATTTTTCACTATAATCTTGCATTATCTCAATGTCAATTTGCACACTTCCACTACGTCATAACGGAACTTCATAACTCCACAGACCCATATATATCCGTTCATTAGTTCTTATGAATTCAGCCATTATTTTAGGTGTTTAACACTTCCTGTCATATTTTTCACACAGTGAGTTACACGAATCAATCTTTGACTCCATACCACTCTCTGCTGCTTTCACAGATACTTCCTACTTTTCATTTTATAGGACCCTTAGCATGTTTTCTAGACTGGAACCAGTAAGTTCTTCTCTAAAAGCATCATAATAAAGACATAATTTTATAAACATGTGAGATTCAGCAAATTGGATCAGTGGCTTGCTATTCAATAAAATATTAAACATAAAATGCTCACCGTACAGGTAATCAATCAAGTCGAGCAGATTAGTAACAGGTAAAAAAAATTAATGCGCGAAAGCATGGTAGAGGCAATTGAACACCTACAATATACAGATGTGCAACTCGCATAGCCTAATGTACAACACCACAGAATATAGAAAGCTAAACAAACCCATAGCAACAGATGGAAGGGAGATCGATATAGAGATACAGTAGATTGTATCAGTGGCTTGCCGTTGAGTCAAACATCAAATGCTCACCGTATAGGTAATCAGTCAAGTCAAGCAGATTAGTAACAGGTGAATAAGTTAATGCACAAAAGCATGGTAGGGAATTGAACACCTACATGTGCAGCTCGGATAGCCCAATGTACAACACTAGACAATATAGAAAGCTAAACAAAACGATAGTAACAAATGGAAGAGATGGATATAGAGATTCAGTAGATTGAATCAGTGCCTTGCTATTGAGTAAAACATCAAATGCTCACTGTACAGGTAATCAACCAAGTCGAACAGGTGAGTAATGGATAAGTAAAACTAATGCACAATAGCATGGTAGGAGCAATTGAACACCTACAATATACAGAATGCGCAACTCGCAAAGCCTAATGTACAACACCGCACAGTATCGAAAGCTAAACAAAAAGATAGTAACAGATGGAAGGGATATAGATGGAGAAATGGAATTACGGTTTTTCCAGCTCCATTAGGGCCGACGATGAGAGTGAGCGGCTTGAAGAAGGTGATGACGTTCTTATTTTCGGGGTCGAAGCTCCGAATGCCCTTGATGAGCATTTTATCAACGGTGCTCATTTTTTGTTTCTGATTCTACTTTTTATTTGTGAGACTGATGCAAGTAGAAGGAGCCTTAAGCACAATCAGGCGATTTGTCTGTGAGTTATCAAGGGTTGATCTCCATGGGAGATAAACAAGGGTGTGAAATTGCAGCAGTAGGTTTAAGGAGGGTTTTCTGGAGAAAAGGGAGGGAAGGAAGAAAATGAAGAGTAGTCAGTACTCAGTAGAGTGCTCAGCGGGACCCTTTAAGAGTTGATTTGGTGAAAATGTAATTTACAACTTTTTTCCCCAACACATCATTGTCCCACTTCTTTTATAATTCCAACATTTGACCTGTAAATTTTATACTACAATGCTAGCAAATTCTCCTATGAGCCGTTTGATAGGGAATCGGTCGTTAAGAAATGACGGCTACGTAAATTCATTCAATTTTGGCATTAAGAAATCTTGTGTTTGGTACACAATATTTTGTGGTGGAGTAATGAATCCCATTGCAGTAATAAATAATTCATTTTGTTTTGGTGACTTGTTTAGTAGAAATTCATCAAATTTTGGATTGGACCATGCATTCTTGTTCTTGTTGTTTGCCTGAAATGCCCCTTGTTCATTTGAATTGGGCTCATTTCGTTGTTGGATGAAGGCATACCGCTGGAGTGGCCATCTCTCCACTCAAATTGAACATTTTATAAATAAAATCAATTTCAGTTGAAAAAGTCCACTCAAATTCTATCTCAGTCAGCCCCTTAGTTATGCATAGTCCATTACGTTTTGGTTCTAGAAATCAAGCCCAAACGAAATTGGTCCGTAGGTAAAGGCTGCCTAATTGGATGTAATTGGGTGCGGTAGTATATTATTTGTTTGTGTTTGTGTATTGCTTTAGAATGTCGGTTTCCCAATTAGTCATGCAACTTTGAATTTACGTGGCACAACCGCACATGAATTTTGTACAATTTATTGCCACACAAAACATAAATAACACACCAGTACGACATCTTCACACTGTAATATTGGAAGGTACTTTTAGTTGACCTATTGCTACTCAAACTTATTAAATCAAATATAACTTTTACATGCATATATATGAATATGTTTCATAATTCTTTTCATATATAAATGAATTCAAGTTAATATATTATGTTATTTAATGTATAAATATGAGTGTATATGTTCTAAATTCATGTAATGTACATTCAACACCTTAAATTGTGGCGCTGCAATATTTGTTCATATCACTGCAACATGAAGCCGCCATCAGAAACAAATGACGTTGCAGCATTCGTTCATATCGTTGTAGCATTATTAGACAGATAAATGTCATAATAAATTCTTGACGCTGCATCATTATTTCATATCGTTGTAGCATTGTTAGACGGGAAAAATGTCATAATAAATTATTGACGTTGCAACACTATTTCATGTTGTTGTAGCATTGTACAAAGAATCAAACTTGTAACAGTTACGGCCAGTGGTCGGAGCAAGTAGTGGTGGAGGTTGATAATAGTGAAAAGTTAAGCACACACCGATACATTAAATGTCATGAGATTATTGGAAAAATTTCATTAACCATAACTATGTTGACGGTGGTGACCGGAGATTGTGGTGGTAGTTAAAGATGTTGGTGGTGCCCGAAGATGATGGTGGTGTTGGTGGTGGTTTGAGGGGAGACAATTATTATTTATTAATTTTTCATTTATTAAAATTAACTGCATGAAAGATTCTAATTAATTGTTATTATAGTTATTTGAATTATTAAAGGGTTTGTAAATTAATTTTTAATTGTAAGTTGTGCCGGTCAAACTTTAAATAGTATACTAATGATAGTACATTGTGACGTAGCACTGGAAGGAGCCCAAGTCCTACATTATTACATGACTCATTCATCTATCTCCTAATTGATCGATGTTCACGACAGGGACGGACGCATAAATATATGTCATAGGTAGGGGTTTTTTACAATAAATTTAATTAAAAAAAATCATCATTAATAACTAATGAAAATTACGTTTTTAAAACTCATATAGTAAAGAACAATGTTTAGACTATAATTTTTTAAATTATGTGCTCGTAAAATAAAGGAATTAGATACAACATAGCTTTGTTTAGATTGAACAAAATAAAATTTAAGTATATTAAGTAAATGAATTTACCATTAAATAAAAAAATAACGAAACAAAGAGAGTTAAATGAAATAAAGATGAATATAAAAATAAAAAAATAAAATATGATTGTGAAATGTAAAGTAAAAGAACACAAAAAGAAGGAGAAAATAAAATATATAAACAAAATGGTTGTAAAATCTAACACTATTGGGAGTTGAACTTGTGATCATCTGGCAAAGGAAGATTTCATGAAACATACGTGCACTAGTTGAGGTGTGTCAATTTTTCTCATAATTATCTCTTGCTTATACATGACTATTTTCATTTAAATATTTTAAAGGGGTATAATATACATTTCATATCCAGAATCAAGGAATAGTGATCGCGACCGCTTACATGTACGTGGGTACGTCCTGATTCACGACACCTTCATCTTCCTCTCTCTTGCTTGATGATTTAAATTCATTTATTCTCTCAATCTATTTGCATGGCATCTTTCTCTCCCTCATTCTATTCCAAATCAACAATTTAAGTATCTAAGTATTAAATTATTCATCACGTGACTTCTTCTTTCACAATAATACGTCCCAAATAAATTTTTTTACATTATTAAACCTCTTTATAAAATATTTATATTGAATTATACGAAAATTAGAGACCAATATAAATTATATACTAGTTTAGTGATGTAAATTTCCTCATAAAATATTTATATTAAAGTAAACATTGGAGTTCGGTATTGACTATGACTCTGTTCACCACTAATTTTTCAGGTAGATTTTCAGATCTATTAATTCTTTTTGATAAAAGTTTCTTTAATTGAAAGCCTAATTTTTTAAATAGCTGAAAATCTAATCAAACTAGTTTGTTAAATTTTTTTTTTTTTTTTTAGCTAATTTTGTTACTAGCCGCACCGGATTAGATTATGTACGCCACAATTCGGGATTGATATGTTTAGTCGGGTAGCACTACCTGTAGGCACCGGAGAACCACACCAACTGAAAATACTGAATCTCATTTGAAATCGGTGAAGCTGAAACACCCGCCAATCGAACCGCAAAATTCAAAAATGAATTAGGGGAAATCTCACCCTTCATCTCAGAAGCTCCTGCAATGGCCAATTTCGATTACGATTTCCCTCCTCTCACTGACGAAGATCTCGAAGCCATCGACGCTGCAGTCCTCGCCGCCACCTCCTCCTCCAAAAAGCGCCACCCAGACGCCATGCCTCAGTCGCCTCCCAAAATTGGCCGCCGCTTGCCGGATTCACTATTCTCGCTTTCCTCCTGCACCACTAAGCGACTGGTCACTCCTACATCTCATCTACAGAGTAAGGAAATCTACTTCTTAGTCCATTTCAAGTAAGGTTTTATCCTTGCTCGTGAAATCCCAATCAGTCTAGTTAACATTCAGTCTCGACAGACTCGATGTGAGAGTTTTGTTAAATAGCTACTTCTTCGTTTCTTTTTTATGTTTCAATTAGCTTGATTGAATACCTGGTAGTTTAACAAATGCAACAAGTAGTAGTTTAGTACTAAGTATATTCAGATATGTCAGTGTCGATCTTTCATATTGATTGTCTTACTTTGTATGCTCGCATTAATCAATGTGTTGAGATTATGATACGTGGTATGGTGTGGAGGGTGTATACTTTACTCTCCTGTGTAGTCGTGGGCGCGCGTGACAAGTGACATTGACTGATTGAGTTGTTAACTTGTTACGTGGATATAATGCTCTTGTAGTCCTGTATTTGTTAGTTTGTTACATCTTGTTTTTTCTTTTGTTCTAAAGGACTTGGGTGCTGCTTGAATCCGTATTAACCGTCTTGGTTTCCAGATATGAAATTTGGAGGTCGCATTGTGTATAGCAAAACTAAGATTGAGGTTGAGAGAGCTGCACATGAGCTTGTAAAGTTTGTTGAAGCTAAGAAAAGAAAAGAGGGCCACTGCATCCTTGGCTTGGATCTCGAGTGGAAACCAACGTTTGCAAGAGGTATCCCTTTTTTACATTTATTCAAAGTGAAGCTGAACTGTTAACAAATTTGTAATAACATACGGTATTGAGCCTTAAATACTGGTTAGAGTAGGTGGCTATGTCTCTAGTAAATGAGAGACGCATGATAAGCCTTTTTCTCAAGCAATCCTTTTTTCACCAGTAATCCATTTTTTGCTCGTGTTGCATCCCAAAGTATTTGCTTGAGTGTTTCTATGTAGAGGTAAATGACATCTTTATTTTACATGTGAATGTGGACCTTTTTCCTTTCTTTCGATTTTCCCATCTCCATGCCCATCCAAGAGTGCTTCAGATCCTTAATTCAGCTCTGGTTGGCAGCCTGATGCATCTACTATGTCATGTTGTCATCACCCTATGGAGTATGTTACAATAGTGCACTTATTGTCTGTTACATTATCTTATTATCTAAAAACATCATGTGATGTAATCTCTGTTGACTTTGATGATCTTATTATTACCCCTCCCCTACCACTCGTGTAAATCTGTCAACCCAAGGTCTCTTTTCACTGTCTGACTCACGGATCCTTGATTTATTTGTGGTGATGTCTTCATGTAGGCTACCTCACCAAGTTTCATGTTTAGGAATTCTTTTAAAGAAAGAGAACAATCTTGTAACTGGTGGAAGAATTCCCATAATCAATGTCATAGTTCTGAAATTTCCACAGCAGCATCTGAGCTTTATATGGCCCTATGGTTCCCTACTTCCCTTAGTTCCATCTCCTCCATTATTATCTGTCTCCACTCCGGATCTTTAGTATATCTTTAATATGTTATTATGCATGTGATCTCAACATTGGATATTAAAAGCACGTGAGTAGACAAGGCATTTAGACAGCGAATGTAGAATGGGATTTAAGCAAAGACCTGGTTCTGTATTTATTATGTACATAGAGTTCAGAATCACATACATGTTGGATCTTTGGTCCTTGAAAGTGGAAAATATACTTGGTTTAAATTTCTTTAATAAGCAATGGACTCATATTGTAATCAAGCAAATATCACTTCCATTCAAACCTAAAGTCAGCTTGTTCTGTTAGGTTCGTCTTTATAGTTATGCATTTTACATTTTACATGAATTCGGTGATGTGTACAGGTGTTGCAGCTGGGAAGGTTGCTGTGATGCAAATATGTGGGGACGTCAACTGTTGCCATGTATTGCACATTAAATATTCTGGAATACCTGAAACATTACAATGTCTTCTTGAGGATTCTAGTTGTCTAAAGGTAAAGCTTCACACAATTCCAACGCATTGTGGTTTGGAACTTGATTAATTTATTACTTATGAATTGTGGTGAATCTTTTTGTTAACTGATGAACCTTTTGATGTGTGTTTAGGTGGGTGTAGGCATTGCAGGTGATGCTGCTAAACTTCTGCGAGATCATGATGTATCTATTAAGAACTTGGAGGATCTGTCTTATCTGGCCAACAAAAAACTCAGCCTAGAGCCGAAAAATTGGAGTCTATCAAGTCTGACCGAAACTCTCATTAGCAAAAAGGTATTTAAATACCCCCTCTGAGATTCTTTTTGTCATAATTTACCTTGGAAGCTGTCAGGTATGTTTTATGAAAGATGCCAGTTCCCGGATCATCTCTGACATGGCCATCGCCACCCTTTCCCTGTTTTAGGATGGGTGTGATTTTCATGATCCTTCATGTGATACAGTCTACTAGGCCGTCTTTTGTTTCTAACTGAGTGATTTATGTCTTGTAGCTTCCAAAGCCAAACAAAATCAGATTGGGAAATTGGGAAGCCAATCCTCTATCAAAAGACCAACTAAAGTATGCTGCGACAGATGCATACGTCTCTTGGTACCTTCATCAGGTTTGAACAAATCTAATAACCCTTTACTGTATGTAATATGTAATCTCCAGATTCTTAAATATTCCAATAGAATACGATCGTCTGTATGAACACCAGGTGCTCACAAGCCTTCCAGATTGTGATGCTACAAAAAGTGTGGAACCAGTAGCTCCCTGTTGATACTTGATAGTACGTATCAATCTGGATATAAAATGCAGCTGCATCCTTTGCACGAGGTATTGGTCAATTAATACCCAATTATTTTCATTTATCCTTTGGTTAAGTTGCCATGGTTACAACTACTGATCCATTCCTGAAGTTAGTCTCACCCCACAACATATGCTTCCTGTTAATGATAGTTGTAACCTGTTAAAATGCTGTGCTCATGGTAATCAAACCTGGCAACGGAGTAAGATGTTCAGCCAGAGCTTGTTTTTACGCACATCTCCTGGCGTACTCCCCCAATGTTCTCAGCTTGTGACCAAGTAATCAGTTAGGGACCAAAACAGCGTAAAGTTTATTTCTCCACAATTTTATTATTCCAGTTCCAAAGTTTGCCTCTCATTGTAGAATAGCTTTGGCATCTTATTGGACTTAATTGTACTGGAACAGGCTGTCTAACTCTTGTGAAATCATGAGCGTTAATTTTGCACAGAGGCCTAATTTGCAACATAACTTGTACAGTTGTCCCTCAGTTTTTCTTAAAACATTCGATTTGTAAATGGTGCAAAATTTAAGATAGATTAGTATAGAAATTTGTGGAATATTGTTAATTGTTGGAAGATACAAATGAATGTGATAGACTAATTGTGTGTAAATAATTCATAAGTAAGGTGTTCATAAAAAATCTATTATATATTCGGAAAATGTGAATTGTCGTAAAACGGAGGTGGTAAAATTTGAAATGTTATCCAAAGCGTGCTCAATTTAAACTCATGGGTCATAAGTCAACAATATTGGGTCAACTTGCATGTCCGTTGAAAGATTAGGGACCATGTATAAATTTAACCTACATGAAGTGTTATTTGCACGTTAGGTAAAGATGGTAGGCCACGTGTCACAAGTTTTGACGGTATGGAGTAAAATGTGCCACCGGGTGTTGCCACGTGGAGGAGCAGATATATAGCTAGTTAGCAACAGTTGCAAACGTAGCAGAATAGAATGGAATAGTACATGTGCTGTTGCCAATGGGATTCGTCGTGTCAATCGTTTCCTCTCGTGTAGGAAATGTGTCACCAAATGATTGCTTGTACTCTCAACTCACAGGTCTCAATTTCCAATCCAATTTGAATACTAACTATATATACCAATGTCTACGTAAGACATTATGGTTATAGTATAGACTATAGAGTGCAAACGACTGGTATAAAAGCACAACCATGATGATTCGTGGTGCCTGCCACTTGGAATACATAGATAACTTCCTCCCGAAATAATAAGGTGTTAGTCTGCTCGGAATGAATCCCTTATGTATGGGAAGAAGCTCTATTGCAAATGAATGCATGGCTTATAGCCTTATATGGCAAGGTTCTCTGGTGATATGATTGTAATTATAACGTATAAGTATAACCGTTAAACTAAAAGTTCACGTCCAACTAGTGTCATAACGGTTGGACGGATAAGCTCTATTCTAATAAAGGATTTGTCTCGAAAAACTCTCAATCAGAATGGGCCTTTCAGAGAGGCCGATTTGATTGCATATGAAAATAGCCCATATAGGACATCATACATGCTCGGGGACAACCTGAGCCAAAGTTGCACAATGAGTGGCTTTTATGACGGTCACTGATTACTTACAAATATGTACATATGATACCTAATGAAGTATGCATTTATTATCTTTCATGGACATCTAACATTTCATCCGATATACCACCTCATAAAATTGTCGGATCACAATTTACTTGATATGGACAAGCTGGAATAAAGGGTTTAACTCCACACCATATCTTACTTGTAGCTGGGGTTTGTACCCTGGCATGATTTGGACGATTTGGCATGACTTACATTTGGAAAGGATTTAATTTTGACATAGATCATAAAAGTAACTTATTGGAGAAGCACCAATGTGTGGTTGTTCGAATAATACCCTAGGAGGTTCAAAAAATAGCTTTACTGCTATTTAACACATAATTGATATTAACAAAAATTCTTTAGTGATCTACGACTATTCCACTTAGTGATAATGTACTTTGACAAGAGTTAAGCCTTACAAGTTCATGTCGAGATATGACATGTTTTCCAATTTCGTCGTTGAAAAAAAAATCAACGGTCAACACCTGTAAATATAATTTTCGAGTTACAGACACCATAATGAGAAATTACGCAACATGTATAATAAATGGCATTTCATCACTCTTGCAATGTTAATATATGTGTATGTAAGTTAATACATTATTGTATACTTCTTAATTGACCACTACGACATGTAGTTGTAATTACTATAATTCAACACTGACATATTCATAAAAAAAAAAAGTTGGAACGTATCGCACGTTCATACATATTGAAATAAACACGGGTTATTCAGCATCATGAAATCAACAAAAAAAAATTATATATCCTCCTAGTCAAGATTTTACAAACCCTATTACCTAAAAAAACAAAATCTCCAATTTATTTTTAATTCTCAACAAACATACAATACTATATTTTTCTTGCACTCATATACACAATCCAATTCTCAAATTTATGGTAAGCACATTATAAAAAATTAATACAATTATTTCAATACCTTCCAAATTATAAAAAAGAAGAAATACATCTAATCCTTATTACCACATTATAAAAAATAATAATTAAATAAAAAAGGAATGCAACAAGAACACAAAAGTATATTGAGAGACGTGTAGTAGGAAATTAATAGTTGTAAGAGATTCTGTTAAACGGACTGTATTGCGAGCGTGAGCTTTGTTAGTTCCATTATACATACACACACAGTACACAGCTCGAACATGTATGTATCTATCTGTGTATGTATGGATTTTGAGTCTCTAGAAATGAGAACCCCCCCATATTATTATTATATTTATTATTACTAAACTATACATAAATAGCGAATGATCCAGTCCTTTGTATTTTCTTTTCTTCTCCTCTCTTCTCCTCTCTTCATTTTTGGGCACAAGAATTCTTCTCTCTAGAGACAAAACCACTCTTCCTCTTCTAGTCTACCCCAATCTTCTTCTCTCTTTCATCCACTAAACCACCAGCTGCACTTGCAGTAGTAGCATGTAAAGCTCACATACTTATTACTTCGTCTTCTTCTTCTTCTTATTATTGTTATTATTACACAACACACACATACATATACAACAACGAATTGCCTGCTTGCACAATTCTTGTTTCTTCTTTTGTTATAACAAGAAGGTGAAAAAACAGAAAAGAGAAAAAGAAAAAAACTGAGATCTTGTCCTCGTCTACAAATGCTCTTCGTTTTGTAGCTGGGCCAAGGTATAATGCACGATGTTTAATTTCGATTTTGGATTTTGATATGAGAAAAAAGAGATTGAGATTTTCTAATCAGGAAGCATATTCGATTTTTCCTATTGATTGAATGAGTTTTCTGCCTTTTTACCAAAAGAAAAGGAAACCGAAAATTAATTAAATTGGATCGGAAAGTTGCTTTCTTTCTTGCCTATTTCCAAAATTAGGGTTTTTGCTCTCAGATTGCTTTACTGATGCTGGATTTTATCTAGGGTTTTGGAATCGGATCAGATTGGGACGCCTCGAATTTTTCGTTGGAATTAGGTTTCCAACCAGCAAATTCAGATACTCATTGGATTGGATTGGAAACTATTCTCTCTCAGGTGCCGTGCTGTGCTGTCAGAAGAGCAATTCTACTGCAGATTGGGAAAATTGATCACACTTGGCTGCAGCATTGTGTTATGCAACTTAGTTTTCCCGTAAGAGTATGATGGAGCAGGACTGTTCGCATAACTAGACTTGTAAATGTCCTTGAATCAGAACATAGAGAATCGGGCATTTTCGAGGGAATAATCGGTGTTTTATTCCTTTCTATTTCTTTCTGTGATATCAGTTAGTAGTTGGTGCTATAAGGTGGAAGTGGTTTGAGTGTTCTTGCCTTAGGTCACTTTTGCTGAGATAACTAACTGGGACTGGTCGTCTTTGTTAGAAATCTTCGGAGTTGCTCAACTTTTCCTGAAGAATCTTTTGCCACAACAACTATAGATCCCGGTATTTGTATCAAAAGTTGATCAAGCCAGAGCTTTTACGCCCAATTGCAGTGAGGTTTTAGTAATTTCATCTCAAGTTATTAGTAGTAAAGAGGTCTGTGAACCTCCTGATTTATTGTTTCAATAAACTTCTAAAGTGAAGTGTGAGCTGGTGGCAGTGTGCTTTGGACTTTTGGGCCTGGGGAAGGAGTTTCATGGATGAACATTGAAGCTGGAAATCAATGTGGGGTGATGGTGCATGGACAGAGTTATAATCACCGTTCCTTTCCTGCTTTGGAACACTGCTGTTACTTTCTAATAATCCAAGAATTTTGTTTTCTTGAGGATAGTTATTTTTCTTCTGCTAGAGAAGGGCACAATGTCTCGCTGCTTTCCGTTTCCACCACCAGGATATGAAAGAAAGCATAAACCTGAAGACTCGGATATATTGAAAGAGGTTTGTTCGTTTTCAACTCAGCTTTTTGTTATATGTAATCTTTAGAATCCGGTGTTACCAAATCCCCACATAGATACATAAATTGAGCCTGGTATATTTACGACATTGCTGGGCTTGTTTATTATATACGGTTGTTTTTCAAATTTCAGTTTCAGGAAGTAATTCACTAGTACACACGGGTATCCGCGTGACAATATTCCCTGCTCTTAAACAGTAAATGTGGCATTTTAGTAGGAGGTTGTTTGATTGAATTGACCTCGATATACCCAGCTGCTAGATCAACTCCTTTTTGTTTTTTGTCACATGAGATGCCTTTGGTTGGGCAGTGCTGTTATGAACTTGAGTTCTTTTGCACCATCGCTTAGTCGTTTATTCTGCATCGAGTGACTCATAGACCAATACTTTTGTTCATGTGTTCACGATTTTCTTTATGATTATTTGGCTGATGTGCAGGGTAAACCAAAGTGGAGCTAGAACTAGCGTATGTTTGCAAATGCTGTTCAGAGTTAAATTTAACTTGCTTTTCCTGAAGTTAGTGTGTGTTATTTTGGTAAAAGAGTTGTTTAAAGTTGCAATATCAATTTTTTGTGTGTTAAATTTTCATTTGGAAAAGTGGCAGTTGTAGTAATATTTAAGTTACATTAATGGCGCATCCTGTTTAAAGCAGCCAAAAAAATCCTTGACCTACTTCCTAGCTTTTGTTATTAAAATGCTTTTTAAGAAACGTTATAGCAGAAGTTATGAAATCAAGCATTAAAATAATGTCACTACTTCAAAATAAAAAAAAAGCACTCTTTACTGGCATTTTCAAAAGATGATCAGTTTTCTTGATCCTACAGCCTTTTCTTTTCAAATGTGAGCAAAGATATAACTCTACCTTTTTGTTCTTACCATGAAATTGATCTCTAGTAGTCTAGTTACATAAATGTGAGTACAGCCTTTTCTTTTCAAATGTGAGCAAAGATATAACTCTACCTTTTTGTTCTTAAGTGATCTCTAGTAGTCTAGTTACATAAATATTTTTTTTAATTTTTATTGCAGTCTAAGCGAATGTGTAACATTTAGCTCTGCCTTTTTGTTCTTACCATGATAGTGATCTCTAGTTACGTAATGATTATATTTTTTTATTGCATTCTATAGCGAATACTTTTGCAGTATGTGCTTACGCTCAGTGGTACCCGTTATTCTCGTAGCGTAACCCATTGTAATTAATATGCTTGCTTTTTTTAACAAGTTTATTAATGAATCCTTACCTCGAGTCCTATTCAATTCTTATTAGTATATAATCAAACAAGACGAGTTTTGGACAAAGAAACCATATGAGCAGACACATTTTTACTTTCACATGGAAGAACTAGACAATGATTGACTGTAGTTTATCTTCAAGTAGAACTGTTGAACAACTTGGTGTAATGTTTGGTCTCTTACATTCTGAAATTTGAATCTTGAATCTTGTATTTTATTTGACTTTGATAAACAGTTTAAGGTTTTGTCAAACTTGCATTGGTTATTTAATGTTAGTAATTGCTAAAATGGCTGCATTGTTACACTCAAATTTATACGCGCTTGGGCTCTACTTTTAGATAGCTCTAGCCTTTTGCGTGTGCTCCATAGGGTCTTTGCACTTGTTTGCACTATGTGTCATCAACAAAATGGTTAGGCATTTGTAATATAACGATTCCAATGCGCATCTGAATACTTTGCATAATAAAGTATTAAAAAACATAACTCCTTTTAGGATCGATACATTAAAGCATCCCTGGTGCTTTTCCTCTTTCTAGGCCAACCTCCCTTTGTTTCAAGTGGGCACGAGAAATTAGGACAGATTACAGAGTATTATATTCTCACTAATGGAAGGACGGGAAGTGGAAAAGGAATTTAAGCTTTTCAATACGACTTACACACCCAAAAGCATGAGTTATAGATCACTTCATGATCTGAGGTAGAAGTAATGGCATGCTTTGTCGAATCCCATCTCTTCAATGCACAAAATCACTCATTCCCTAGTTGCTGCTCCAAAACTCTTGTTTGCTAATGCATATACTGTCTCTCTTTCTAATATCTTCTTCAAGTCTCATGGTCCTTTATAGCGTTATTCCATAACCCCCATAGCCCTATTACGTGATTTTTATGCCTACTACACTCCCTTTCTGAAATTGAGTCATAATCTTTCTTTACTCCGTTGCCTGAAATAAATTAATAATCTTTCTTATTGTGCCCATACCTGCATCTTATGTCTGTGATTGATTAATCCTTTCACTTCAAGGAAGAGCTTTTATTTATTTAAGGTTTTAAAAATGTAGTAAAGTGAATAATTTATATTTTTTGTGGTCTTATAGAGTAATAAGCAATCTCTAAAAAACTCTACCACAGAAATGATTTTGTGTTCATCCACCAATAAAAGATACAAAGACAAGTAAATAAAATACATGAGTCCTCTTCACCTTTTCCTGGAAAAGATAGTTAATGCAACCCATGCAAGATCAGCCTCATCTTCATTTGTGCTGTAGAAGGTTGTCGTACCAAAATTTTGGCAGCAGATCTTAATATTAATTCCTTACTATTTCTGGAGCATTAGATGGCATCTGTTATCCCCCGGAAGTCTTCAGGTCAGTATACCGATAGGCAGATACTGCAGCAACTATAAATCATCTAGAAACAATTCACTCAATTGCTAAAAACATCCATATGGCTGTATTAGAACAGTGCGGAGCAAGATAGGTATCATAAAACGTGTTACTGTTACGTGTGTGAAACACACATATCACCTAGATAAGTTGGTGAAACTGATGCTGTAGCACCTCATAATCTTGAGCTCGTGGGTTCGGGTCCCCATATGGTGCATCCCTTCTCTCCGTTTGTCTAAACTTGTTTTAAATGTGCTTTGAGAACAACCATTACTTTATGGGGGAAGCATTTTTACTAAGTAAGAATAATTATGAACACCCTTATACCTGAAGTATCACTGTATTTGAGGGGAAAAGATGCAGTATCAAACATTTCGTGTTTAATGATGTAATGGCACTTGGCAAACGACCTTCATTTTGTGGAACTCTTATGCACATACTTGGTGAACGACCTTCCCTTTATAAGTGTTCCTCTACCTGGTGATTATTTATAAATTTCAGATGTCCTTCCGAAGTTAAGAGCATGCATTTGATTGGTTGGAAATTAGTTCAAGTAGTGAAATGGTTAAACAGTTAGACTGTCGTAAGCAGAAAACATATTACTCCTGACATTTTTTTAAATTCTGCTTCAATTATGTACAGTAAATGTTTGAAGTTAGGTGCATTAATGAAGGTGTATAAAGTGATGAAATTAGTTTTCTTGTGGATGTTACAGTTGTAAAGCATGTTTGATTTCGTCTGAAACCTTCTTTGTTATGCAAGTGAAGTACACGAATGATATCATATACTTGGATCAATCACATACTATGTCGACCAAAATATTGACTATATACGTAATGTTTGCTTATGTACTTTCGCATAGTTTAATTTGGATTTGGATGTCAATTTCTGAGAGGTTTTAGTTGGGTGTTATATACTCCCTCCTTCCCACTTAACTTTGCATTTTTTCTTGTGAGTGAAGATTATGGAAGTATGTATTATATGGTAAATTACTTCATGTTGGGTATACTCGTGAAGTAAAGAATTAATAAAAGTTGTAAGTGGGGTATTATTTAAATAAAAGATGGATATATAATTGATAAAGTGTGGTGAATACGTACACATGTGCTTGTGTTATACTGTTATTTGGGTGGAAACCCCTGTAATAAATGAACGTGGAGAACTTGTGCATGATTTATGTGAATATTATACAGATGCTTGATAATCTATATATATGGTAATCTGTTCAAGTCTTTCTAGGTCGTTCTTCATCTTTTAAGCTCTTTCCTTTTTGTTGGTCAGAATAAGGGGGTTGGTGTAAATCGTAAGTTTTGCGGAAAGCATCAGATTATTAGGCTCTCTCAGTTAAAAAATCTTAATATATTTGGTTAGGGAATCTATCAATCTAGTAATTCATTTGTGATACTACTGTTTATGTGAGTATGCTTTAGTATATATGGTTAGGGGACCGATCAATCTCGTAATCCAAGTGTAATACTTCCGGTTATGTGAGTACGCTTAGGCAAATATTGACTATCAATTTGTGATCTACCATTGCTAGATGTGGATGTAGATAATACATCAATTCTTAAACCACTAGATTTAAATCCGTTCCTTGAAATAGAGTAGCTGCGTTCAAATGGTTCTTATTAATTCCCCATCGAGTAACACCATATAATTGACACTGGCTATGTATTATAGAATGTGTTAATGTTATGTTTTCATGCATCTATCTAGACCAGTTTCCATTTATACACTATTGAAATGTACATGCACCTGGTCATCCCATGGTTTTCGTGATAACTTCTGTAGTCATTCAGGGTTCACGTGGGATCTAAATAGTTGGTATTTAGTCATGATGGATAACATAAATGCAGCCCACTAGCCCATTCATCGAAAGGTGTCTATAATTGGTTAGACTTGTGTGGTTCGTATGACTTGATGGATTTCTGTATCTGTAAATGACATGCTGCAAGTCTTACATGTACATTGTTTTATGTTTTGACAACTTTTTGGCACACAGATCACAAGAAGTTCCAGTGCTATTTATGAAGTATATTTCTCTTATACTCCATCAAAGAAACGAGACCTGCTTTATGGTTTTGTACACGTTTAGTGTGCTGCATTTCTCAGCATCCATTACTGGCATGCCTGTATTGCTGTTTTTTTTTGTCCATCTGAGCCTAGGAACATTTAGTCCCCTCATGTGAGTTTCTTGGTTAGAGAGATTGGAACCTAGACTTTGCATGAGAAGTCTGTCCATTAATGCAAGAGATTCAAACTCTCTTGGGAAGTTCGTACATCATGATTTAAAAAAATTCTCGCTTTCTGAGGGTGTGATTTTCTTTCGTAGTTTCATAGCATATTTGAGATTAAAGTAGTTAATCTATCAGTAATGTAAGACATTGCTGATTTTCAGTTCTGGCATATGCTTATAATTTTATTATTTTCAGGCAAGGCGCAAAGAGAAAAAGCACAAAAAGGAGAAGGACAAGGAAAGAAAGAAGGAAAAGGAGAAGGGGAAAGATGAAAGTGATGAGAAACAGGACAAGAAAGATCGCAAGAAGAACAAGGACAAGAAGGAGAAGCACAAAGATAAGAAGAAGGACAAGGAGGATCGGAGCAAGGACAAAGAGAAAAGAAGCATCTCTGACGAGTCTACAGTTTCTGGTGTGAAACTTGAGGACAAAAACGGGGATAAGCTTCATCCAGAAGGGCATAGCAACAATAGAAGCCATGTGGATGCAGGGAAACATTCTACTCTCTTTCAGCGTCAAAATGGTACAGGGCCTTCTCAAATCAGCTTGCCTTTGAAGGGAACCGATGAACCAAAACTTGTACCTGCCTTTCCAAAGCAGGTGGATAAGCTTCATCCAGAAGGACACGTCAAAGATCGAAGGCATGTTGTTGATGCTGGGAAACACTCTGCTCTTCTTCAGGGGCGAAATGGTACTGGGCCTTCTAAAGGCGTCTTGCCCTCAAAAGGGAATGACGAATCAAAATTTGTGCAGGAATTAGGCAGGAGGATCAGCGATGATGGGGCCAGAGGGAGCAAATTGCTAGACAGAGCTACCCCTGTAGAGGAATGGGATAGAAGAATGGGAGCAAAAGCTGCAGTTGGGAATTCTTCCTTAGTTCTAGGAAAAGAAAAGGGTAAAAACAGAGATAAGGGAGTTGATGTTAAGAGCCTAGATGTAGAGGGACCGACAAATGTGTCCCGTGGATATGCTATGGTCCCACAACACCTTCCACCCGTGGATGGGGGTGAGGTTGGTAGGATTCTGAGACCACTGGATGATCAGAGTAATGGGACACCGGGAGTTAAAGAGAAATTGAAGGAAACTGATGACGGTAAGAGGGGAGACAAACGAAAAGAGAGAGATAAGAAAAGCCATGGGAAAGAAAAGCATAAAAACAAGGAGAAGAAACGGTCGAAGTCTGAAAAGGATAAGAATGACAAAAAGGTAAAAACTGAAAGACAGAAAATTGAACGGGCGAAGTTGGATGCGGTAGGGGTGAGTGCTGGTGGCGGTGTTGTTGGTAATGAAAGCACAGGTGCAGTGAAGGAGGTTAAAATCAGTGGATCTAATGAAGGAAATCTCAGGAAGAGAAAAGATATGTATACAAATGGTTTCATCCATGGTGAGTTTTTCTTGTTAAATTCTTTACCTCAGGAGAAACTTTTACTGTTCTCAGTTTGTATGAATTCTTTGTCTGAGGAGTGTTTTATGTAACTTTCGTATGAATCTTAAGGAAGAAACACTGCTGTCACCTCTGCAGTTTGGGCTTTTGCTAATTGCTCCTGAAGTTAGAAAGTTTGCACATGTACTTGCCGAAGCTAAATATAGTTTATATAGCATATACACCTCCCTGGAAAAGCTATTTGGTAGGGGGTATAAGCTGTATTTAAAACTTAAGGGTGGAGACAACCAGTAATTAATGGAGGAGTGGTTTACAGTAGAAAGTTACTGAAGTGATGAATGAGTGTGTACTTTTTATTACCCTTTCTTATGGCTGATCATTGTTACTTGTTCTACAGAGACTGAAACCAGTGCTTATAAAATGCAAAAGCATTCTCCTCATCAGTCGGTAGAGAATGGAAGCCAACCTAAAGCTTTCTCAACTCCTACTAAATCTTATGATGAGCATGCTACCCGAAACAGTGTTGCTGTGGATTATAATGGCCGGTTGATGAATGGCATGATTGAAGCCCAGAGACCGTCTATACCTAATCACTTCTCTGCAGCTGTGGTCCATGATCAAGTTGCTGAAGTCCCTAAAGGAACTAACCAAAAACACATTCCTTTGAAGGAGATGTCAACAATGGTACCCAACCAGAAACCCATTCCTTCTAAGGTGATGCCGACAACGGTACCCAACCAGAAACCCATTCCTTCGAAGGAGATGCCAACAACGGTACTCAACCAGAAACCCATTCCTTCGAAGGAGATGCCAACAACGGTACCCAACCAGAAACCCATTCCTTCGAAGGAGATGCCAACAAAGTTATCCAACCAGAAACCCATTTCTTTGAAGGAGACGCAGACGTTACCTAACCTGGAGGATGTAATTGCTGAAGTTCCCAAGGCACCTGAACAAAAACCCATTCATTTGAAGGAGATGCCAACTAAGGTACCTAACCAAAAATCGATTCCTTTGAAGGAGATGCAAACTAAGCCACCTAACCAAAAATCCATTCCTTCGAAAGAGATTTCAGCTAAGGTACCTAAACAAAAGTCCACTCCTTCGAAGGAGGCGTCAACGGTACCTTCCCTTGAGGATTTAATTGCTGAGGCATCGCGGAAGCCACCACATCCTGATTCCAAGTATCTGTCTGAAGCACTAAGAGTTCCCAGTGTGGCTGATTTGGTTGAAGATGATGACCAGGAGTGGTTTTTTTGTAAGAGAGATCCTTTGGATAAGCCCAAGACAGAGCCAGTTCAGACGGACAAGGAGCTAATTGTATGGTCTGAAGCTGTACGAATTGAGCAGGCTGATATTTGTGCCTTGCCTTACGTGATCCCATACTGATTGCTCTACCTTAGGACACAGTTGATGAACCAAGAAGCAGAACAATTGAGTCTCGTAAGTCATATCTGATCAGTTTGATGCGAGAATGACATGTTATAATTGCTGGATACATATTCACCCACTGAAATTTGTTGGTTATTTCATGTGCCCCTTCAAGTTCAAAAGTTACCCATACCTTTCCACAGGGAATGAATTTAACAATGAGCGGGCATCTATAACCTCTGGGGGATCAACAAAAAGGAACTTCAGAGGGCTAAATATTTGTACTCTACTTGGATGTGTGGTATCCTGCAACCCCCTCTGCCTTTGCGGTGATACAGGGATGCTTATATGGCAACATGTATGTGCTCGACGATGACTTTTTACGAGGAATCAAAATAATATCTCTCTGGCCATGACATCTCTCCGAATTTGCATTCATAGGCTAGGTTTGATATTTGTGGCTGGCTGGCTCACATGGAAACTTTGAGGATCACATGGCAACTTTGAGGCAATTATCAGCATGTGTAGTGAGCCACAGTGCACATGGTATTTCTTCTAATTGGAGTATAACTGTAGCTCTAAGTTGTCGTCCCTGCAATTTTGGTTGGTTTGTGACATACGACAGACGATTGTATACATGAAATGTATGATAGAGGGAGGGAATGAGGTTAGGTCCCCATACGGCAGTTATGCTACTATTAGTCTAGTGCTGGAAATTTTCTCTTGGTGTTTTTGTTTTTGACTTGTTGGATATATATATGTGCTCTGGATATCCACACATCTGTGATTGAGAGATTTCTCTCGTTCTGATATCGTTGCTTTCTCTCATTCAGATCATTTCTGTGTGTAGATGACAGATTGAGTAGTTATTCGTTCTACTGCCTGAGCATGTCCGTAACTACCCTGTTGTTGAGCTTTCTGTAAATTTGAATTGGTTGGCTAAAGGTTCTGATCTGGTCATTTATTTAGATACTAGATACCCATGTAGGCATGTGCAGACTGTAATAGGAACCCGTGCCAGAGTTTTCTTTGACAAACACAGGACCTTTTATATGACTCATGATTTGGGAAAATTACGTGCATACCATCTTAATTTATCGAATATTACACTCCACAGAATGTCGTAGCCTCGTATGCAAACACTCATGCCATAGAAAGGTAGTAAAGCAAACCTTATGATTGTAAATTCGTAGTATGCAAATTCTGCAAACTAAGTCGATTTAGACCTGGTATAAGTAAGTATTTCCCGATCAAGAGTCCCATAAGATGGGGCATGCAATGATTATGCGGGATTGGTTACAGCAAAGTTAGTTGAGGAATGGTGATGATGATGGGTATTAGTTGGGCAAGCAGAGGTTTATACTTGAATTTCATGAATTCAAGGCTAAGGTAACACTGTGCATGATTGGATTGAATGTTGAACTAATCAATGCTAGCTCAGCTGTTGCATATCACTAAATGCACAACTACCAAGCTGTGTCATGCAAATATACGGACTGCTTGCCAGTGGTACTACTAAATGGTAGCAGTAAAACACCGACTTCTTGCGTCATCCAATTGTGCATCTTTAATTTGGACAATTCATTCACATACAGTAATTTCAAATTCAAACTTGAATGCGAAATTATTAGTTGGATTGTTAAAGGTGTATATACGAGTAGGGGCATGACTGGGGAGTCTGGAAGGGAGACAAATTTTACATGTTATAGTTTGGATACTTTTATATTTCACCCGTACCTCCCAAATAAGACATAGTATATTACATACATATAATCTTGAGTGAGGATAAAATAAGTTACTATGATTCATAATGATGGTTTGTGTTGTCATCTCGAGGGCAATTTCCTAAAATCAAGCTACCCCTAGTAGCTCAGACCTCACAGGGGATCAGGAGTTGGCTGGCATAACAATGAATAGCTCGTACCATCACATTCAATTATCCAAAAATATAATTAAAATGATTTCAAAATTAAATTCGTGATAATCTAAAGTTTCAAATAAAAAATTAAACAATTTATTATCAATAAAACAAAACGAGTGTGAGCTAGTCATTAATTATTTTACCGATTTAGACATCATGTCTTAATACTCCCTCCTCCGTCCTGTCAAATAAGACACATATTTCTTTTTTATGTACGTCCTACTAAACTAAACACGTTCCAAAAATAGTAAAAACGTACCTCACTAACGAATTTAATATTCATATTATATTAAAAATGTACATCCATTAACTAATTTAATATTTATATTTTAACAATAAACAATTGACTACATTAAGAATGACGCCGAAGTTTTGTATTTTATTTTATGAAACGGAGGGAGTACTAACATATTCGATTGGATGATTCTAGGGCAAATAAAATGCTAGCTTGAGAGGTGCGATGGATGTAACATTTTGTCTACCCTCTATTAATATTTACTACTACTTGAGAAAGTTACGTAATAACTACTACATCTCTATCTCATAATAAATTTCAAATTTTACAATTTTTTTGGTGTCGTAATTCTTTTTTCATTTTCTTTTTGGTCAATTATTTCTCGAGCTTTACAAGTAAACACACTATAATTATTTTATTTTACTTTACAAGTCAATTTGAAGGATTCAAAGTACATTATCTTGTTCAAGAATACTAATACATACATTATTTTGTCAACAATAAGTACAGTCCCTGGGACGGGTTACGGGTTAGTATTTAATTAGCAGCATGTGTAGTTTGGTGATTAGTAATATCTTGCATGTGCAGTTGTGAATGTTCTAATGGTGATTTATTAAAGTGTTATACTCCGATCCATTGGTGGATGTTTACCTTAATCACTGCAAGTACAGTGACTGTTGCTATATTGTATGCTTTTGCCCAAGATTGGCGAATGTTTTACATCCACACACTCCGTTTGGTTCGGTTTTTAATATATAATGTTTGTAAATAATACTAATACGATGTCACTTTTAACTACTCGTTAATTTAAATATTAATAATATAAGTACGTCTAATCGACAACTATTCTTATAAAAAAATTAATTAAAAGGGACATACTAATATTACATTTAGTTATTTACAAGTATAAACATTAGAATTCAATAAAACATCGATATTATAAATACACAACAAATAGGAAAATACATAAATGTTATCTTATACTAAAATAATAGTAATACCATTTTTAGAGAACAACTCTATGTTATTCACTCACAGAGGTGAGAGCCTCTTGGAGAATTCAGATTGATATTAATTAATACTCAATTTATCAAAATTAAGGGTGCCTAAAATTTAAACTTATCACAATTCACAAGCCAATAACATAAATCTAAATTAATATACCTAAAATTTATTAATAGCAGTATGAACCTATAAGAAGGCAGTGAGTGCCAGAGAAACCTAAAAATAGCAAGATTTATGCACATATATACAGTTGACATTAATGATCTTGTCTTAAAAGCACACCTAATTCCCATCCAACTAACATGCCATCAAATTTTATCTCACATCTTAATCAATAATGCGCTGTCCCAAAATAATAATAAAACAAATTATCTAAATAAACCGATTTGAGGGTCATAGTTATCAAATGGAGATGGCGTAATATGAAACATAAAAGATTGAATAATGTTTGTATTGATGAATGATGTTTTATACTAGTCTTAATCATTTTACATGTAAACATTGATATTGTAATATGAAACATCATCTATTTATTAAGATTACCAATGATTTTAATAAGACGTTGATGTTTTAACACGAAACATTATTTATATTTGATAAGAATATAAACATTAGTAAAAGCGTGTATGCAATATTTATCGCAATGTTTGCCGGTTCATTTTATGTGTATGCATTTTGATACCTTTTAGCATATTAATTTGTCCATAATTAAATAAAAATATTAGTGAGGAATATGAATTATACTCACTCTTAGTTTTATTAAAATACCGTGAGATGGTTTGAAGTCTCACATTTTAATACTCCAAACAATCCGACTCCTTGTCCATATTGTATACATATTCTTGTTTATGTTATTTATAATTCAATGTAGTTATGGAATTTGAGCAATTACTTCTTCAGCTAACCTAAATTCAACAATTTGCATGAATTAAATATGGCTAGGGGAGAAATAATTCATGTGAAAATGTAAAACATAGTATATATTTTTCATTTTAAAAAAAAACCTTCAAACTAATACAAACTACTATGGGAGACGGTCTCTACATAGAGACGGGGTCTATTTAAAATTTACCATAAAACATGTCAAATTTAGACAATTTCTCGCGGATTCATGTTAAGAGACCCGACTTGACAACAAGGTTCTGTATATACAAGCTAATCATTATTTTTCTCTTTTTCCTTCCCTTTTCTTCCTTCTACCTTTCCTTCCCAAACCTCTCTACAACTCACCATTGAGTTGTCTTCAAACTACTTTGAGTGTCTAATCTTGTTGTGTTTGTCCTCAATTTGATTCGAAACTTCACTGGAAATATTTCTTGATTGTATTCGTTTTCATTTTATTTCGATTTTTTGTATTTTTCTTCAATTTTGTGTTGGCTAGGGTTTGATCAATGTATTTTTGTCTTTGTTTTGCTTGCTCCTTTGTTGTTTTATTTGATTGGTTATGCATTCACTAGGTATAATCTCGCTACTTATGAATTGAATGTTATTTTCATTCAAAATATGATCTTAACTTTCTACCCAGATCTGGAAAAAAAAAAGATATACAACATTCTATGTTTTTTTGGATGTGTTCCATGTTCTCAATGATACTACCCATGTTCTCTGTAATATATCTTATGTTTTCATTTTAAACCTGATTGTCGTTTAGTGCTCTATTTTTTGACAACATCATATTGAATTATGTTTTTTAACTGTATTTTCCACGTTCTTACGTGTATATATATATATATATATATATATATATATATATACCATTTTCTCACCATTATGTTCTTATCAACATTCACTATGTTCTTAGTTCGTGTGAAAATATTTTTTGCAGCGTAATCCATGTTCTTTAACTACCATTTTTCCCATGTTATGTGCAAACAAATTTATTATAATGGCATCAAAGAAGACTCAGGTTGATGATCAAATGAATCCTATTGTTGAAGAAGATGATGTGAAATTGGTAGAGGTGAGAAGGAGGGAAGGTCAAAGGTGCCAAGGGGAGGAAGGAAGAGACTAATTTGTGAAGTGAGATATTATTTTTGTGAAGAATCTTTCTTTAGTAATTTTCTAATTGATAGTTGTAAACTTGTATATGAACATAATACTTGATTGTAAATGTAACTGAATACTTAATTATCTACTTGATTTACAAGTTTGATTATATGTTAAGATCATGGGTTAATATGTTGAGATCATTGGGTTATATTCAGAACTTTGTTTAACATTTTGGGATCATGAGTATTATATTTGAGAACATTTGTATGATGTTTGAGTGCATGCGTTCGTATGTTGATATCATTGGTGAATATGTTGATATAATTGTGTTATATTGAGAATATTTTTTTAACATTTTTGAGATTATGGGTATTATAGTTGAGAACATGAGTATGATGTTTGATCTCTTAATTTAACTTTTTTTTTGGATCATGGGTATTATAGTTGAGAAATGGGGTATGATGTTTGTGTACATGGAAACAATCACTTATTACAAGAAAGATATAGTAACCAAAGTTGATATGTTCTGTTTGATGTATAATTATCTATCAAAAGAAGTGGTGAAGTAAGATTTTCAATACACAAAGTAATGAATAATATATATCAAGTGTTTATTTGGAAGTTTGTTTATAAACTCATTAGTGGCTGGTTCCTCCCCTTTCAAATTTTCTCTTGACTCATTATGGCTTGCGAGCTTCCTTTGATTTTGGTAAAATCTGGATCTTTTATTCCTGTTGAAGCACATCATGTTGATGGATCAATGATAGCTTTTATAGCTAGTAAGTTTTGATGGACCTGTCCTCTAATGTCCGTCTAGCATTCATGTGTCCCTGTACCTTTTAACACAAGTTGTTTGTAGTTCATGTTCATAACTTGTCTCCAAGCAATGGATCCCTGTGCATTGAACATATATCAATGAGATCATAGAACATAATATTGAGATCATGGAACATATCATTGATATCATAAATTATATGATTGAGAACATCAACATTGGAGCAAATAATTAAGAACATAGAACAAATCATATGACAACATGCCAACTACTACATGTCAACTACTTTTCATGGTATAATGGTGTCCAATGCAGAGAACATGGATCATAAGACATTGAATATGGGTTAGGAATCATAACAAGTCTCTATTGCTATATGCCAACTACTTTCATTGTATCATGATGTGCAATGCATAGATCATGGATCATATCCAGAAGAATATGGAACCTCATTGAAACAAATTCATCATATGATAGAGCAACCACTACATTGTAATCATGGATCAAATAGCAGATAACATAGATCAAGTAGCATAGAACATTACACTACAAATATGATTATCATATGGACATAGCGACTATTTCATAGCAAATAAGTGGATATTACACATATTATAGTCAAAATTATAGAAGGCGTGGACTACAACAAAAAAATACTTTCAAATGGCCTGAGCAAATATTTCACATAAAACATAGTGGATTTTGTTGATAACATGGAGTATAATGGTGATAAGATGAAACATATTCGTAAGAACATCGGACATACAGTAAAAAAAAAAAGAACTTGATATAATGTTGTAAAAAAATAGAGCACGAAACGACAGTTATGTTTTAAATGAAAACATAAGACATATTACAGAGAGCATGGGTAGTATCATTCAGAACATGGAACATATACGAAATAACATGGAAACGTTGTATTCGTTATTTTTTCAGATATGAGTTCATTATTTTGGTTAGAATTTTATAAATAAAAACATCGTTCAATCCTTATGTAAGCACGATTACACATTGTGAATGCATAAACAACAACGACAACAATGAGCTACAATCAAAACACAAAAGAGCTTCTAAATATTATTGGAAGTGGTGAACAAACTCACTTTTGGCTTGGTCAATGGATTCCCTGCAAAATTCTTGCAGATTACACAAATCAAGTTACTACTGATATAAAAGTTAATGACTTCCTCCAAGATAAAACTTGGAATTGTCATAAACTTAGGGAACATTTACCTTTAGAAATTGCTTTTAAAATCATTGGCATACTCGTTCAAGACCAAACAAATGATTCTTTAATTTGGCAACACTCGAATTTGAAAAATTCTCGGTTAAAAAAGGTACTATTTTCTCCTAAATTTGTTAGATCCTCCTACATTACCACATCTTCCTTGGAATAAACTTTGAGATTAAAAGTACAAACTAGAATAATATTTTTTGCCTGGCTTGTAACACTTAATCAACTGCCTACAGCTGATAGATTCTATAAACAAAATTTTCTTTCCTCTAACATTTGCTCTTTGTGCAAACAACATCCCGAAACAACCCATCACCTATATTTTCAATGTCCATTCACCACTAAACTTACACAATGGTTGAATATAGGTCATTTATCTCAAAAAACTTTCCTGGAAGTGGTTTTTAACATGCCTCATAATTCAGAATTACAACTGAAAATTATAACTTCGTGTTAGATAATTTGAAAAATGAGAAATAACAAGATTTTTAGAAATGAGGATATTAATGAGTATTTCTTTCATACTCAAATGATTAATATACTAAAAGAACAAAAACTTTGATATCCAACAAAGACAGAAAAACAGCAAAAGGCTCATATCTGTAAATGGAAACCAGGCCCGGACCATAATACCTTGAATATTGATGGATCATGCCTACCAAATGGTAATGCGGGACCAAGAGCAATTATAAGAGATCAAAATGGATCTTTTGTAAAAGCAAGTTGCCATTTTATCGGAAACACAAATCATAACACGGCTGAACTCATGGCTCTTAACAATGGTCTAAATCTTTGTAGAATAGAAAATATAAATAAAATTTGTATACAACAGACTCTAAATTTATCATTGCATGTCTTAACAGGCAGGTGGGACCAACACCGCACCAACACCTCATACTTGAGGACATCAGAAAATGAATGATGCAACTGGAGCTCGTAAAAATATATTTTGTCTACAGGGAAGAGAATGAAGTTGTTGATCATCTAGTAAAAGAAGGAAGTAAACGCACTTTTAGAAGTAATGCCAAGAAGGCACATTTTGTAATAATTTAATTTGCTTTAACTTTATTTGGGATGTGTGTCCTTCGTGGCTTAGTAATTTTTTAACTAAGGATACTTGTACAAGACGAATTTATCAATCGATTCTATATGCAAATCAACACCAATCTCTATTCAGAGAATATAATCACCCATTTCGGGGAATCGAACCCGTGACCTCATATTTACGGGGTGTCTCATCTTGCCACTCGACTACAAACGCTTTGACAAAAGTACCTCTTAAGCCCATTTAATGACCACCGCAAATATTGAAAAATTATCTCCATTAAACTTGTTTAATGTTTAATGTAATTTCCTTTTCTATTAAAAAAACTTTGGAAAATTGTATCACAAAATTAGTTGTAAATTCACGTGCGCAGTCATATTTTCTCCGAGAAATTCAAAACTTTATTTGAAAAGGTGTGTCACGAATACTAGTTCGTTTAAATTCAGAGCAACCACATCCATAAACCAGGTTATTTAATATTCATACAGTCCCTTGAAGTGAAGCCGTAGTATTTAAACCTCTCCCCGTACATTCTTACTTCTATCAAAAAACTAGTAATAACCAAACATCAAGGAAGAAAAAATGGTTTCATCTGATCAGGGCCTAATATACAACATCAAGCTCTCTTCAGTTGGGCCGGGCCTGGTCACAACACCGGACTCAGTCTACGAGCCTGATAACTTGGACCTGGCCATGAAGCTGCACTACGTCAAAGTGGTTTACTACTTCGAGAAAGACGCATTTGAGGGCCAGACGACTTTGATGATCAAGGAGCCTATGTTCTACTGGTTGAGCGAGAGCTCGATTGTGTGTGGACGGTTCCGACGAGACGAGGAGTCTGGCAGGCCGTATATCAAGTGTAACGACTGTGGTGTGAGGTTCCTTGAGGGCAAATGTGACAAGACGCTAGAAGAGTGGTTGGAGGTTAAAGATGCGAGTCTTGAGAAGAGTCTCGTTCCCGATGATTGTATCGGTCCCGATCTTCTGTTCTCGCCACTTCTTCTCGTACAGGTAAATAATTGTTTAGTTTTATTGGCTCAATCGGTAAGAAATAATGAGTATTAGTAGACTATGTGTGAACGTAAAAATTTATACCCTAACGTTTATCAACAAGGTTCATCTGTATGAAAATTTGAAACATATTGTAAGATATAACGATATAAAAATGTTGTAACTTTTTGGATAAAAATTATTGGCTGGTATGAGGTACTATTTTTTAAAGTATGGAGTTACGTAATTTATTAAATACCGAATAAATAAATTTCTACGGGATAGAGATTTAAGTGAAGAACGATATATGGAAGTGTAGTTTTGCGACACCTGCTTAAATATGAGATCATCAGATATGTGTTCTTTCACGTCTCAAAACCTGTTTTGGCATAATTTGATGTAATTTGGTGCAAACTAATAATTTTCTTGGGCTCCTTTTCTCCTTTCCCTGACAAAACCCAAATTTATGATGAAATAGTTGCCGGGATAGGAAGGTAAAATAATAAATTCTTAATCACAGGTTGGTTTTGGTCCACCCATGCCTCACTGTAATATGAATATATATATAGTATATATACGTACCATTTTCTTCTAACAAACTACACCAGGGTCCAGATTTTACTATTCTTCTCTTTCCCCCTTCCCGGGTATCTCTCGTTTTGTTTTAGGGAACATTTCTCGTAATATATATATATATATATATATATATATATATATATATTATAAGAGTTATATTCTATATCGTATTAAAAAATGTCATAATTCGTTCTAATATAACATGGAGAACGTCTCCATACAGTATACGAAATTTAAATGCGGAGGGATGGCAGTGGGCATAAGGTGGACGCATGTTCTGGGAGATGCATTTTCTGCTTCATACTTCATGAACAGATTAGTTTGGTTCATGGCCGGGAATAAGCTAGGGAAGTGTAGGGACTTTGCTCAAACTCTCACAAAGTCTTCACTTCCATTAGGCCAGCCCAATGATAAAGTGGACTCACTTGCGATAAAAAAGGTCAGCCCAGTTGGAGATAACTGGATCCACGTCCCAGAAATCAAAATGGAGCCCTTTTCCTTCAACCTCACACCATCAATACTGAGTGATCTCCAATCAAAACTAGGCAGAGCTCGTAGTATTACTCCCTTCGAGCTCATTTCCGCATTCGTTTGGCAACGTATCGCGAAGATTCGTGGCAGTGGTTCAGAACCGAAAGTTGTAACAATATGCGAAAAAGGCCAAGGAAGGAAGACTAGTGTGCTTATAGGCAACGGTCAGGCTGTGAGCTCGGTGAAGGCTGATTTTTCGGTAGGGGAAGCCGAACTTAGTGACATAGCAACGTTGGTGAAAGGACGAAAGGCAGATGAGAAGACAAAGATAGAAAAGAGCCTAGAGAAGGGGAGTGGTGTAACGGATTACATTATGTACGGGGCGATTCTGACTTTCGTGAACCTTGGAGATGCTAAGTTTTACGACTTTGAGTACAAGGGCCACAAGCCGGTTAGCGTTAGCTGTCACATTAATGGAGTTGGAGAACAAGGAGCAGTTTTTGTGCTTCCGTTGTCCCATGAGGGTGGCGACAGTGGCAGCACTGTTACAGTGGTTTTGCCGGAGAATGAAATTGTCGAGCTTAAATCGGACCTAGAAAAGGAGGGATTTACAGCCTAAAGCATTGAAGAATTCAACAGTACATGGAAGCAAAGAGTTTCAGCAAGGAGTGACATTAATGTCACGTTTGTATCCTGTATTTATGTTTGTGTTGTCTGTTGTGTAAGTTTTCATTTCATTCTTGAATCTGTAGGTTGGAACCTCTGGGAATCTTCACTTACAGATTCTGTGATGAAAAACTGCTTTGATTAAATAAAAGTAGTACTACCATGTTAGTGCCTCATATGATGGATAGTAGTAACAATTATATTTCCACAGATCAATCATACCACCAATCAACCAAATACGCTCCTCTCCATTCGGAGGAGAAAATCATGTATCGGGATTCAAACCCTGTAGCTCATACTTGCAACTTCTCATCTTACACGCAAGCTTAACAATTACAAGTTCTATGATAGACTGCTTTAGAAATCAGTGAGCGAACCAATTTAAACATAAAAATTGAGTCGACGGTATCAGTTTGCTTCGGACAAATCAGCATGACCCCAAGATTCAGACTTGTGAAAATGACACTTGACCCTATCTTCTACTCTAATCTCAGTAGCAAAGTTCCAAGAAACCGAAAGTGCAACTTGTAGTTCTGGTGTAATTATCACGGGTCCAATGGAGGTGGATTAATATCTGATGGGAACAAGAAACCACTACCCTTTTCTTGCTCCCAAACCACAACTTGTCAATATTAATACGTGTCAGATAAGCTCTTACCATCCAGATCTTTATTGCTACTTCTACTTGGTTAGTCATGCTGAAAAAAGACTAGTAGATTGGGAGACCACTTGTCCTGAGACGGAATAAGTAAACTTGTTATATGACAGGAGACTCGATAACTTCTAAAATCATCTAACTAATCAGCTAACAACTACATAGTAATCGTGCAATATACAGAATTTAGAGCCTCCATCCTTTAAAGAGTCTCTATCGACCAATTTATAGGTTCGATAAGGACACCATGAATTTCATTCACCCAATTAGAGATGATCCAGAGATGAGGCACTCATGTGTCTCACACAAGTTTGTCCAATACTAAGAATAGACACGAGAGGTTATCCTACACAAAATCTTCTCCTGGACATGAAGAATTTAAGCTTGCACTCAAAATAAAGTAGACACACAAAAAAAAATTTAAAAAATGAAAGCATAACCACAGAAGTTGAACTAACAGGCAGATATTTAGCTAGAAATTCTTAAGCGTGTATTCCGGACCATACAAGTGTCAGGTCATTAAAAAAATGTTTTGGGTTAATAAGTGCTAGTTTAATGTCAGTAAGGAGAGTGTTTAGCTCAATATTAGTAGGAGAGTTTATATACAGGGAGTAAGTTAATCACACTGAGTGAAAAAAACTGCCAAGAAGTGCGCGTTTGGCAAAACGACTGGTGCGAGGTAGCTTACTAAACATATTTTCTGAAAAGGTTTTCTTATCAGTCCTGAACAGATCAAATTGCACTCAGGAGCAGAAGAAGGTGCAAATTGAATAATTAGTTGGTAGCTGATTAGTAGTAACTTGTCAAACCAGCTAGCTTTAACTTGTTTGAAAAGCTGTTCATTTACACAACGAGCTTTTTATTAAGAAAAGCTCATAGAGCTTAAAAGACAGAGCCATATAATAGTAGTAACTATTAATTGATACTATTTTATAGTTAAGGAAGAACTAAACATGTACGATGCAGCTCTATTGATTCGCTGCTTCTACTAGTAAAGGCCTGAAAAGCATTGAAGCATGAAAGAAAACAAAGCTTATATACATAAAATGCTTAAGCACAAGGAATCAAGGATTAGAGAATTCATGTTGATCCCTCGTCCTTTTGTTTGCGAATTCTTGCTGCCCAAGACATGGTACCACTGGCCTCTTTGTATGTGCTTCTTGTCTTGAGTCCTGATACTTGACCCTCCCACCGGTCCTTCCACTCACTCTTATCTCCAGTTCGCTGTTTGCATAAAAGAATTATCCTCGTTAGACAACT
>JAYMSP010001243.1:0-34353 GCA_036897095.1 Plantago elongata
GTAAGATATTTAAGGGAGCTAGATCTATGTAGGCAATACTTTACACTTTCATATGCTAGATTAGTTATTATAGACACTAAGTCAATGTTCACTGACTATAGGAGAGAAGTATCCTTAGTTAGAGAGGACGCATTTTTAATAGCATAATTAAGATACAATTCTTTATTAACTATAAAAGTACTCTTTTCCTTAAAATTTTCTAGAAGGTATTCAATATAATATACTTAATTAAATAGTATTACATAAAGGAGGAGATTAGGAGTAACGCAGATACATATCTATCTTTCTAAAGGATGGAAAGGACTCAAATAAAAAAAGGTACTTATTACTTTTTTATACTCTTAGAGAGACTAAAGCTGGGCACTCTTGGCACTTAGACTAATTAAGATGCTTAAGAAAACTGAGTTATTTACTAGTACCTTTCTTTCATAAGTATAAGAATATTGGCTTGCTAAAAGTCTTCTCCTATCTAAATTCTTTGTTAGAGCAGTACTATATTCTAGATATCATTAAATAATGTGTACTGATTTATAACTAACTCCCGTAAAGGTGTACTAAAGAGGCGCTATTTTCTCTATAAAGTTTTAGATAATTTTTTTTAGGAGGCATACCTAAAGGTTAAAATCTAAGACTTAATCATTTACACTCTAAAATATTCTAACTAGTAGCTTAATTAAAATAGAAGGCACTCATTTAATAATAATCTTTATAAGTGCAAGGAAGGGGGTGCCCTAATCCTGCAGTATATTTCTAAAAGGGTTAAGCTCTTGCTTTATTCTTAATTAAGTGTAGGCAAGAAAGAGAGGTTACATAATTATTATATTATTATCTAGTCATAATTAACTGCTCACATTAGGGGTAAGTTACTCTTTATTATGTAAAAGCTAAATTACCGTTCTTATATATAAGTATTAAGCTCTATTTCCTATGCTCTAACAGCTACATTTTCCAGGCATTTATTCTATTACAAAGCTTTATATAATAAAATATTAAAGTAGTATTGATAATGATTACCTTTCTTTACTTAGTGAAGATGAACGCTTGCATGGTTATAAAAGTATTTTTTCTTAAACATAAGCATAGTGTAATAGAATCTATGTTTGTTTAAGGTAGCTTATAAGGTATACTAGGGAGTACTTGCTTACTAGTTATGTCTAAAAAATAAAATCGAATTACTTCTCAAGTCTAGTATTCTCTCCAGTAGTAGTTCTTATACAAGTATACTTGTTTAAAGGACTCTTATTTCTTGTTAATAATTATAATTACTTAATAAAAATAAGTCTGCTTAAGATACTTAGAGAAAACGCCTAGTTATAGGGATAAGGTCTAATAGCTTCCTAAGGGGCAGTATAAGTATTTCCTTAATTTAAAATTCTAGCTTCGAAAATATAGGCGTAAGAGAATTCGACCCGATAATATGCTATTACCTCTAACTAAAGAAGTACTTAGAGAGGACTCTTTTCTTTCCTTAGTACCTTTCCTATTATGTTTGTATGGTACATTTATTACTAGAGAACACTTATGTCATATATTTATAAGGAGTATTTTTTTATGATTTATATACTTAAGTACTTAATATACTATAGCCCCTTCTTAAGATAGCGTCTTACATAAATAAATGTATATCTTAACTATACTTTAATAAAAGTATACACGGATTAATAATAAATAAAATAGAGGGCTTCTCACTCGTGGAAGAGTGCTTTAGTTTAATACTCTATTCTTAAAGGTACAAGTGGGTGTCTACTAGTTTTTCATAATTAATTTATAGATTCTAAGTACTAAGCTTATATTATGTCACTTATAAAATTGTAAGTAACTTAACCATTAAAATATTCAGAGGAACCTACCCAACTAAGACATAATTTTTTATTCACTATGTAAGGATCTCTTTCTCTTAGATATCTATAGGGTACACTCTTACACAAAGTTTATTAAAGGTATTTATAAAATCCAAGTGTCTAATAGGTAGCTTTAAGTTTAATAGATAGTATATAGGACAATTGCAAGCATACATCTCTAAAAAAAGTAAAGGTATAAGAAGAACTCTTTGCTAATAGTGTGCTTTTATAAGTTACTTTAGCTATAAAGAAAGGCTTAACAATAATAGTATCTACGCCCCACTATTCTAGATACTTTGTTAAGAAGAGATACTCTCTATCACTATATTAAGGGTAAAAGTAATTCTCGTGTATAAGATGTTACAGGACACCTTCTTTCCTCTAAAAAGTGTCCGTAAGGGTATTTGCATAGTTTCCATACTCCTTCAATAATGACTTAAGAATACGCCAGATAAGAAGCGAACTCATTACTTTATTCTTTAAAATAATAAGACGCCCTCTTTGTAAATGGAAGAACATAAGTACTATCTTTGTCTCTAAATAAACAAATCTATTCTTATAAAATAATATAATAGGTATGGAGCTTCCGGAGTAATAACCTTACATATAGAGCTAGAAGAGTTCGCCCTATTTATTAAGAGAATATCCCTTATACCATGTAAATTCCTTTAGTAATTTAGTATAACTAGTTAAGTACACTCTTCACGCTCTAGTAAACAATCCTCTTTTATTTATTACAGCTATACCTTAATATTCTTCAAGTAAAATATGTATTACCTGTACAGTGGAGCACACGATGTCTTCTTACTTAAAGCTTATAAAATAAACTAGGCTTAAATAGGTTACTTAGTGATAAACTATTAAGGACTTTTCTATAATTCTACAATAGGAAACTATGCTTTATTACTAGAATATACTTAAAATAAAGAGAGTTCCTCTTATACCTTATTATAACTCATAATTTACGCGACTCTAATTTGTATATAAGAAGGCATTAGTAATCAAAGATCAAAATCGCTTTATTAAGCATATAAGTTATGTACGTCTTCTATATAGGAAAGAGGTTTAAGTACTCTCTAGTTTAATATATTATACAGTTTTTCTAAATGTAGAAAGCTAACTCCTTAAGTAACAATTGTTTCAGTTGTTTGTATTAATAATCAAGTATAACCCTCTAGTATACAAGTACATATAATAGGAGCAAGAGTAAGTATATATAGCACCTTCCCTTATCAACATTCCCTTATAAAAAGTATATTTAAAATAGAAAGGGTATGATAGATTCTTCCTTTATCTACTAGGTTACACCTTAACCTTCTACGCATGGAGAGCTCTCTTTCTCTTAAATAACTACGTACATTTTAAATTAGCAACACTCCCCTCTACACGAAATATTTTAGCCTATGTTTAAAACTCTTTTTTGTTAATAATTTAGGGGCATATACTTTACACTATATAAAGAAGGCAAGTATCTATTACTAGATTACATAAAAAAGTTTTAAGAGGGCAACTCTTTATATTTTTTTAAGAACGCCTCTATTTTAGTGCTTTGTTAAGGTAGGAGAGTCACTACCCTCTAGCTATATAATCTTATACTTATTAAGAGAAGACATATTTACATACTTATACTATAATAGAGAGTACCCTAGACTTATGCTTTTGTAATGAAGGGGTTCTTTATAAACTAGAAATTGCTTGCGATAAAGTTTTATTTTTCCCTTATATAAATATTATGCATTCCTCTTAGGTACACCACGATAAAAGTGCACTAATTTCTAATAGTATCTTTTACTACCTTTGCATAATTAAGCTTTGGTTACAGTCTTTACGTGTTCTTTTAATATTCTAGAGACTTATAGAGATTAATTATAGAAAACCCCTCCCCTATACTTTATTTATATAAAAGGGGAAAACCGGAATAGCTACATTAACTAATAATATTTCCTTTCTTACGCCTTATAAATAAAAATATTCAATTATGAAACATCCTTTTATTATGTAAGTTACTATAGGGCAATAGACTCTTACCTTATTTCCTCCCCAAAAGAGATCTAATTTAAGAGTTACTAATTATATAAATAGAGTAGTATTCCACCTTCTTTCTTTTACTCTAAGTTATTTACTAAAAGCTTATAAAGGAGCTGCTCTATCATAACTATTATATTTGAAAAGGAAGTTACATGTCTCTCTTAAAAGTACAGGTATAAAGGGTTTTATTCTTAATTCTAATTAAAAGGTAAGCTTCTTTAGGGCATTTGCTAGGTTTATAGGCTTAAGTAGTATTAATTATTAATATATTTGCTTAATAACTTAGATGGATTAATTACGTTATAGAAAAATCCTCTCCTTCTTGCGCTTTAAATAACTAATATATAAAGGACTTTTTAAACAAAGAACTCTTACCTGACTCGAGCACTAAGGTGTCTCTCTAGCTTGGTGTGGTATAGAAAAGGAGATTTTATATTTTTATTAATTAAATCTATGTATTTGTTAAAGTATAGTATAAGTTATCCTCCCTTATTATTATATAATAAATACTATTTGATTTGCTAAGGTATTATGTATTCTTCTTTAATAAGCTAAAAAAAAGAGGGGAGAGGTCTATTCACTACCTTCTTTTATATAAATACTACATACATATTAAAGGCAATAGTACTCTAGCCACTCTTTCATTACTTAATATCAAGTTATAGAGTATGTACTTGATCTAGTATTAAGTTAAAACACCCTCTGTCTTTCTGTCTTATAGAAATGCGTTCTTTATCCTTAGATTTAAGAAAGGAGTCCTGTATAAATACATGAAATAGCTCACTAGTTTATAAGACGACAATAGACTCTGGTAAATAACTACTTTAGAGGGCTTGATTATTAGAGTATTATAATATTAGAAGATACTTCCTTAGTAAGATGTCATGTCGTATGCATTGATAATTTACTCTTTTTGTAACATATATGTGTTTGCATAATCGAGTCTTTTTAATAGTTAAATACTCTCTCATTTGTCTTTTAATAAAGGTACTAGAGATGCGCCCTTCTATTTAATACATGTAATTATGTACTTTCTTCTAGATTAGCCATTTATATCCCTCTTCTTGTATGGCGGCAAAGAATCCCTTTAAAATGAACTTACAGGAAATTTGTATGTAAAGGGTTAATAATACACAGGGAAGATGTTATAAATCTATCCCTCATCACTATTATGCTATTGCTCTCTTAATTAAGAAGGTAAAGATAGTTCATTACTATAAATCAGTTTTATAAATTATAAATAAAGGTTTGCTAGAGGTTAGCTCACTTAGTATTAGAGTATTTAAACTTGAGGTATTACTCTTTAATTAATACGAAACTCCTCGACAACTCTAGTTTTTAAAAGGACTCTATAGTACTCACTATTTCATTATAAAAGACCAGTAAAAGGGAACACTCCGACATTTATTTTTTAACAAGGCGTTGCCTTTTAAATATCATTCCATATAATAAACTAATAAGCCCTCTTTCTAAGCAATATAATTTCTAGTACTAAATAAGTAAACTTATAATACAGTATTGAGTCTTTCCCTCCATACAAAATTATAACATATAGTCTGTAGAATAACATAGGGTGTATCCTTATTAAGGCAAGCCCACGCACGTAAAGAGGTGTTGTAGTATCTTTTCCTATAAAAAGTATAATTATCTTCTAATTATCTAAGGTTTTGGGCTATACAAGTATTAATAATTGTTTGTAACTAGCCTTCAAATTATTTCAATTCCTTTAATTATCTTTCATAAGTGAGGAGTCTATAATTACTTGTCATATACAAAGTAAGTTAACTAGTACACTTGCGTATTAGAAAAGTATCTTTATATAAGAGCCACTATCTCTTAAGTCTCCTCGTAGTTAAATAATCAAAAATTTTAATAAATATTCATTTTAGAGGGTGCTCATCCCCTAAACTTGTGTTTAATATATGCATGGAGTATAGAATAATTATGTCTTAGCTCTTTATTAACAAGTACTAATTCTAAGCAATATAATTCTAGTAACTAATCAGTTTTACTTCGCTTAATATTTAATATATAGGGTTATTCTACCTGCTATGTTAAAGGGAGAGAGTTACCGTTTTCGATATATACTAAGAGAGTTATTTAGCACTCCTTATAGTACAAAGAATTTACTAATCCACAACTATCTAATTAAGACTTAACAAAAGGAAGGTACTACACCCTTATTATAAGTGCATTATTCCTTTACTAGTAATTGGGGGTACACCCACCCTCTTACCTTAATAAGTGTTCTATTTTAATTAAGGTTCTGTGCTTAATTTCTTGCTCAAAGAATAATCTTATAGAATGAAATAGAAAGAGTTATGTGTCACTTTTTTAACAGTATATTTATAGCAACATAATTGTATTTAGCTAAGGTGGTACCTTTCTCCTTTGTCTGAGTCTAAGTTATTCTGCAGCTTTTATAAAACGAGATTGATTTCTTTATCTTTGCAACTATTTTATTTTACAATACTTCCTTAGTCGGTATATCATATGTAAAAAGTAATGCTCCACTAATCTAATACTAAACTAATAAAGAAGGCAACAGATATTTTTTTGTAGAAATACTAACTAAATGACTAAAAAGTATATTGAGTATATAGTATTGATCTTGTATTTAAGAATTAAGTAAGAAAAATTTTTTTTATAACTTCCTATAACTTTTCTCTTTCTTGTATTAGCATATCCCAACTGAGAAGGATAAAATCCATTACGGTCATTATAGTAAATAATAGTATTTAAAATATGAAATAAAATAAGGAGATGGGCTTCTAGCACTTGGAATAGTGTCTTATAATGAAATTTCTATCATATTTTCTTATTAGAAGGCTTACTTCGTTAGAACTTGTATATTTATATTTCTCTTCCTTTAGACGACGTATCTACTACTAATTTTCTAGTACTTTGGATCTTTAGAAAACTACCTAACCTTCTCGCTCGGCAACTTTTTACATGATTTCTAGAAACTATATAAAACTAGTATAGGATTCTTTTCAAAACCCTTACTCTACCGCTTCTCGTATTCTTTAAAAATTTTACCTGGTGGTTCCTTTTTTAGAAAAGTTTCTTTTAGTTATTACAATTTGTAAGAGATTCTATTGTTGTAGCTGTATAGGATTGTATAGATAGGACTTTTTCTTGCATTAATTAAAACCCCAAAATGACTAATATAAATAATAATAATATATTGATGAATGGAGTAGGAACATATGTAGTATTTCTTTTCTCTATTCTTACTTACTCTAAAAGCTATGCCAAATTTGGGTATAGTTCTTTGTTTCGGCATATGATATGTAGCTTTGTATTATTTTATTTGTATTCTACATGTTATAGTGGATTTCTACCTAATTTACCAGATAGAGTACTTTTTATCTATCAACAACTAATTTTTCCTGTTCCTAGTCAAACATTTTATGGTAGTAGGCTCGCGTAAAAGTTGGAATATGAAGATAAAGAAACAAGGCATAGTCAGAGATATTACTGCATACATAAGTTTCATCATTGAAGTTTTGCCTATTACTTCTTTCCATTTTCAGTCAGTAGCGAGTAGTCTTAGCTTTAGGTATGTCTGGTAGTAATGATCTTTGTTGGAAGAAATAATATTCCATCAGGTGTTTCCCTGTTTGTCTTATATTAATAAGTATAAGAAACAACCAAAAAAAGAATGCTAGAGATCTATTGAACACAATGCTCTATAACATGGGGACCTTTCTTTTTTTCTTTATTAGTTAGAATGGTTAGGAGCTAAAGCACAAGTTACACTTCTATCTCTCTCCCCGAACACCTAGGTTTCTTTTAAATTATAAACTAATATAAACAAACACGGCCTTAATAGCTTTTTCAGCAGCAGTTTCCGCACATAGAATTACTAAATAGAAAACTTACACAAGGACAGCCCGATAGAATTCCAAAGAAGACATTTTACAAGGCATATTTCCATTTTTATGGACTTTGCATTCTAAAGTTTCGCTTTTAGTATCAGTTAATAAATGGTTGTTGTCGAGTACTCTTTTAGTATTTTCTTTTTTTCCGCGTTTCGGAGCTAAGGTCTAATTAATTCTTTATGTAGGAAATAGAAACCCAAGTTGATATTGGCTCTTTATTAGTTAAGAGTTCGCCTAATTTGCTAGGGAGATAAGATATGTCAGTAGAATGAATAACTAAAGTACAAAGAAAAGTTAGAAATACTTTTTTTATTTGTATTTTATCGCATGTGCAATTATTTTCTTTTAGATGCAATGCCATTATTCTTGTCTTGTATTTCTATAATTAGAGATTCATCGTATAATAATGGAGTCTACTTCTTATGTTCTTATTATTTCGTATACTATATGGTAATCCTTATTTGTATGTACGACTTATACATTTCTAAATTTAAAGCATGGTAGATACAAGTGTCAAAATACAAAGAGATATTACTCCCAAACTTTCTTAGAATTGATTGGTGCAACGCACAACTTTGTAGACTTTTATACTTTTCTAGTTTATAATAATAATGATTCATCAAAACAGAGAAATTATTTCTTGCGTTTAGTTGTTGTTAGTCTAAATTAGTTTCCAAAGTTGTCCTCTGTTTTGGGGAGTTTGCCTTACTGTACTTCCTTGGGTATGAATACCTTATTACTATAAGGTCTGGTATATGTTCTTCCCACTGTATAGTGTATAATTTAGTAGAGTTCTTAACCGTCTTCTCCTTATTTTTTCTTAGTTAGCAACAAGCAATTACATAAGTTTGTTTATATAAAAAGCAATAGAGACTTTTTTATTATAAGTTAGAAGAGAGGGATAGATGATACATATTTCCATCCAATTGTAAATGCCACAGAGTCTTTATCCGTTGCTTTATTTTTCTTAGGATATAGCTTTCTTGTGAAGTAGTGCTCAGATTACTTCTATTTGTGGTGGATGGGGTTTTGGGTAGATGCGTGAGTAGCTGGAGTACATGCCTTTCTAATAATTAGATTCTGGAATTGGTATTATAGTTTTACACCTTGTTTGTACCCTTTAGTTTTGTTCTTTCACTTGGTACATAAATGGAAACACAAGAATTTATGTTGGTTGTTTATGTGTAAATATATAATTCTAGTATAAAATAGACTTTGCGCGTAGTGGTTATCAAGATTCCTCCTCTGAGTATTGATTTCGCTGTGAGAAAGAAAAACTTCTTACCTCTAATTTTCTGTCTTTTCTATACTTTACTTTGCAAGCAAGTACCTTCCTTAAATGGAAATATTCTCTATATGTCTCTATGATATGATGGGGTAAATCGGATGTATTATCTTTTTTCTATTATTTATCACTGGCCATATTCACACTGTTGCTTGAAATTCTTACTATATCATCTAAAATTTCACCCTTAAAGTACCTTAGCTATGTTCTTTTGGGAGAGGATGAAGATGGCCTGTGTATACCGATATGTTTTTTAAGATATGATGATGAATCCTGTTTGTGATATATATGGTACATAAACCATTGTATATTTACTTATGCCTTCTTTGTATTGATCACAATCTTTGAATTCAGTTGGTGCTAATACCTTTGCTTTTGTTCCCCCTGGCGTACTCTTTTCTTTATTCCTACTTGCCTATTTAAATGAAACCTATATTTCTTTGTAAAAAAAAATATTTTCCTTTTAAGTTATAGCATTCATAGAGACATACTTATACTTAACAATCAATTCTTGTTCAGATAAAAGATCAAAGGTTAGAAACAGAAACCTATACAAAGCATCCCGTGAAAAGAGATATTGATAAAAGAGTGCCATGACTTTTCACCAAAACAACAACAAATATACAACAGATAATATTGCATAGGATAATTTCTCATTTTACCATTAATGGTTATTTTTTTTACTCTTTCTTACAAGATATGATACTTGCCCTATACATCTTATAGGAATTCTTTACTAATTGCTGCCTTAAAGTAATTTCCTGGAGGATATTTTGGTCATATCTTAGCTCCCTCTTTTACTTCGTAAAGAATACGCTTAAAGTAATAAGCATATCCCATTAAACCGAATAAAAGAAGTTACTAAAATATATATATAAAGAATATAGATCCTTAATAGACTTCTCCTATCATTTATACTTTCGGGAATAATCTTCTACTACACTAGCAATAATCTTTTTCTTCACGAATTACTGGCATGAAAAAATAAGAAAAACCAATAATCGTAAACAAAATAAAATAGAGCCAGCCTTAAATCTCGTCATCGGCTCTGTTCTTTTCGTTAGGATCAAAGAATCCGAGACCGTCTTTTCTGTTGCAGTCACTGTTGTTGAGACCCCGGCGCTGGATGTGATGGTAAAGGATACCATCTGTACTTAGATCCTGATCACTTAGAAACAAAGAACTTAGCCAATTCTAATGTAGCGAAATTAATAGAGATTCTTAAGCAGAACCATATGTTACTGAGGGATATACCCGATGGGTGCACCATCTTCACAAACGATTCCAGGGCTCTAGCGGTCATCTTGCCAGAAGATCCTTAAGTGTCAGATTCAACGCGATAATAACCACATTGTCAGGGTACCTTTAGAATTTGCTAGGAATAAGGAACAAGTCTCTAAACACAATCAACACGTATTGTTTCAGATAGCTGATTATATTTGCGGTATATGACAGAGAGGTAGGGCTTAGTTCACTTTTTTCTATATTCTATCTAGAAATAGAAAAAACGTCAATACGAAAAATAGGAGAATTGCTTAAATTAACAGTGAAATATTATAATACCTAGATATGAAGATTATTTTTTTAAGAACCAGGAAATTAGAATATAACTATACACTCATTTCTTATATTTATATAAAGCAAACAAGCGAGCACATACTACGAGTACTTATAAAAGTACTTGCAAGTAGTAACTTCGGTACTTAAGTATAGGTGGGGTAAGCTTTTGCTGCAAGGATCCGTTTCAGGTGAATCATGGCAACTAAAAGCAGGCAAAATAGGTATTTGGCAAGCAAGCATGGCAAAGGGTAGTTGATTGAGTACTTGTTGTACTCCTATTGGTTGCCTCGGATAGAGATTGGCACCCATTTGGTTGTGATTGCTAGGGGTGTTGTACCAATGCGTTTTGTGTCGATTTACTTTCCGTGCTTTTCGCTCTTGTGACCTAGCCCTCTCCTTCATGATGAAGGAAAGTATGCTGCGAGATGTTAAGTTGCGAGTGAATAGATCTCATTTATTCATATACGTGATAAGTTAGCAAAGAATGCTCAGCCCCTAGGCTAAGTTGTTGGTTAGATGAGGAAGTATTTATAAAAGCTTAGGAAAAATAAAAGAAAATTTAAAAATTTTTTGTACAAAGCTAAATATTTTATCTTCTTTTGCTGTATATTTTTTACTAGAATAACTAAGAATTTTAGCTTATTTAAGAATTACTAGTTAAGAAACTAAAAAATATTTATATAAAATTTTACTAAACATTTAAACTAAAATTAACCAAAACATGGACTCGGACTCTGGTAGAGCTAACACTATTTATAATTATGTATAATAATACCTACAAAAGAATTTTATTTAAGTAATTTATCCTCATAGAAATTTCTAAATATTATATACCTAGAATTTTTTATAGTTAATCTATCATAGTATAAGTGTATAAGTTAGATCTCTATACTTTTATTTTTTAATTAGTTGCTTTTAAAAACGCTACAAAGAAACCTTTGTACTTAGTTAACAATTTATTAATTTTAAAACAACCTGGAATTTTTATTTTGCTACTATACTACTAAATTTATATGTTAAAATAACTAAACATAAGAGCACGTAGTAACTCTTCATACAGGAGGAAGGAAAATATATTATTGGGTGTTATAACCCAATTTTTATTTAGCAAGGATGCCTTAAAAAATAGGACAAATTACTATATGTTTATGATTAAGGATCCCTTAAGTCTTTATTAAATATATACGTGCGTATACCCTTTTAATAGATAATATAATTATATAAGGAGTTCACTTTTAAGCATGTAATATTTAATAATTATTTATACCTTAAAGTACGCTGGAGTAAATAAGTCTCTTGTAGCAGAATACTTTATTTTATACTCTACAAAGAAATACATACTTAATAAATAAGGGGAAGGTATAGTAAACGCCTAATAAATCTTGCTTGTTCACTATATAATATATGCAATAATATAAGGCATTTTTCTTCTTACAGCAGCTTTCCTTGTGTACTTTAAAGTGTACTCGAGTCAACAAGTAATCTATCGCTAGAATTTAATACGCATGTCTTAGTGAGTGACTATTTTATTAAGGGAGTAAACTTTAGAGTACTTATATCTACCTTATTAGAATTATAGAAAAATAAATATTAATTCCTCCTCCTCCATTTCCCAAGCATTATAAAAGAGTACCTAGAGTTCTATTTAAGCATATCTTTATTAATAAATATTAGAGTAAAGTACCTTTTCTAACTGACTATTTATAAAAGAAAAGGTATTCTTATAGTCTTTCCTTAGTTATAGATTAAGCCTTCTTCTTAGCAATGAAGTATATGATATGACACGCGCTCCTTGTTAATAGTCTATTAAGTATAGTAATGTCCCCTTACTTTGCTTTGTTAAAAAGAGTCCCTTTATACAAAATAAACATGATTGGGAGGCTTATACACTTATGCTTACGCGTTATAATATATTTACCATAGATAGTACTTATGTTCTTGCCCAATAAATAGAATATCATCCTTTGCTATGAATGAAGAGAGCGGGTGTACTTAATATTATTTTATGTATAAGGGATAGATAAATATCATATATCCAGTAAGTTTCTCAAATATTATTTATAAAGAGCGAAGAGGAATTCCCTATAATTTAATAATTTTTTGTATGGGTAAATTATACTTCATATATGAAGGACTTATTTAGGGATTATTAATTTCTTAGAAATCCTTAAGAAAGTATATGTATTAATTCTCACCCCATTTATTACATATAGGCCACACTTCTTTAGGGCAAGGATGAGTATAACGTTCGTGCACTACAATCACTTTAACTTATTATATAAGGGTACCAAAAAGCCTTTAAAGCTATTCTTTATTAATACTTTTTTTACTCTTTTCTATATTTGAGGAAAGAAGAAAGATACTATTGCATAACATTTATTTATATGGGAATATTTAAAAAGAGAAGTATATATACTATTATTTAAGATTATTTAAGGTAAAATAAAGGTAGATAAAAGTAAAGACTGAACCTATAAACCCTTAGTATAAGGTTTATAAAGGCCTAGCAAATAATTTCGTGTAGAGGGATACATTTATAAAATACAATTCTTGTGCCTACAAAGAACTAGTAAATAGGGCTTACATATATTTCTACTAAATAAAATTAACCCTAGGCCATGTATAGTCTTATCTGTAAATTATTATCTATAAATCAAGGACTTTTTATTATAGCTTTATTATATTTAAATTATAGGAGTAAAAGGTACTTTTCTATCTATACTCTATAGATTTAGTGTTAAGGGAGTACTTAGAATAAGAAGTATAAAACACCCTCTTTTAAAAAGTAACCTAGTATATTAAAGGGAATCTTCCCCTTACCAAATTATTTTTATAATAGTTGTGCTTAAGTTACCTAAGTCTTCTTATAAAGTAATTATTAAAGGTTAAGCTCTCTTCTTTCTTTACGTCAAAGGTTATCTTAAAAGTACTAAGGGCTATATTCAATAGTGTAAGAACTTTCCTCTATCTTCTCTAGTAGTCTATTTTTAATATGCATATTAAATTATTCATAAATATAGCTAGTCCACAGGTAAATGTCTTAAGTGAATAAGGTACTATTATAGTGCTGTAATAAAGTGTTGTAATTCATAAAGGTATTTTTTTTAAGAAAGACATAAGTTATTATTATATAAGTTATTGAAGTATAACGAGTATTTGCCTTATAAGTGAAGTAAATATATTATATTACTTAAGGAGTATTCATTGTTAAGAAAATTCTAAGGTACTCTATACAAGATAAGACTTCTTGCCCCTAGAATTATACAAGACTTCAAGGGTAACTTACTCATTTTAAAGAAGTTTAAAATTAAGTTTTTCTTCTCTTTCTTCTATCTAATTATTTTTATACATAAATTACTAATTATTATAAACCTTCTAAATGCATTTATATTAAACATCTGCAGTTCTATAGGACCTCCTTTTATTAATGCATAGTTATCTTCTCTATGACTACTAATAACTACTTATAAAGGTAAATAAAAGGTAAAACTGGGGATACACTCTTCTTTCAGATAATTATCAATACTTCTAGGGTATTCTTACATAATTAAGTTTAAGTCACTTGCGTCTTAAGAGAGAGGGGTATGCTTATTTTATTCATATACCTCAGTAGCGAGTATAATTATATCTAGGAGTCTAATACTTAAGCGACTTTCTTTATAATATATCCATAAAAGTTAAGGATAAATATCTCCTACTTTATAACAAGCAAGTGCCTTTTGTATTATAAACATGGTTGGTTAGTAATATTATTTTCCTATAAAAGTTAATTTCTGAGCTTCTCCCTACATAAGTATTAATAAATAATTACTTCTAGAACTCGTGTAGAATATGCATATTTTAAGTAAGTACAGATTATAAAGAAAGTACTTTCTTTATAATTATGTTTAAGGAGAAGCTTGTTATATTATTATATTATGCTCTTGAATTTTTATTAGATACAAGACTTCCCTAATTTATAGAGTTATTATAGTTTTGCCCTTTAAGGGCGCGAACTATTTTATTATAAAACTAACTATTTTTGAAAGATAGGAAGGTCTCATTAGTTATAGGTGTCTTTATCAAAGGAAAGAGTAGCTCTCAAATCTTACCAAAGCATTTGTTTTGTAAGGTATTTAGTAACTTGGCATAACACTAAGGCACGAATAGTTATTAAAGAGTAAAACTTATGCTATACCATATATTAGGCAAAATATATTTTTGAGTCTATATTTAATATTTAAGGACAACTTCTTGGGTACTAATTAAAAGTCTTGAGTATTCGTTAATAAAAGGTGCGCAATCTAATCTTATATACAATAAATAAAAACGGTTTCTTTGCGCAACTAAGAAGGGTTATCCTACCACTTTCTAATTATTAAGTATAAAGAAGGGAAGAATTATCCTATAAATAGCTAGCACCAATCTTTATTCTATAAAATAATTACTGAAGTAAGGTGACATAGTACCTTCTCATTTTGTATAGGCTCTAGTTAAAGGAGATCTCTTAACTCTTAAGTGACACATTCATTTCTTAAATGCTATAAGCTTAATAAAAGTGTAAAGAACCTCAATAAAATGGTTTTACTTGCTTTGTATAAAGAAGGAAGAGACGTATTATAGGGATACTACTACAAGTGATAAATATCTAAAGTTCTAGTAAAAGGAGGAGCTTGTAACCCTTTATTTGTTAGTGGCTCTTAGGCATGCATATAGTATTCATCCTTAAATGTGCTCCTATACACGGAATACTTTAAATGAATAGTTAGCTTTATAAGAAAGAAAATACTGTATTTTTAAACTTTATAAGAGAGGTAATCTATAACCAATATTTTTTCTTTTAATTAAGAGGTGCCTTACTTACTGTTTAGGTCTTCCTATATAAAAGAAAATTCTAGCTTAACAAGTATTAATGTAAAATAGGTGTTCTTAACTGTACTTAGTAATTACATATTTTAGAGGTAGATCACCCCTTTACGTATTTTGCCCCTTTTGCATATTTATTGCGCAAGAGTACTTAATAGAGTATTCCCTTATATTAATATTATTAATAATGAAATAAAAGAGAAAAGTATACTTACTAAAAATTTTACTTTCTCCTAGCTAGAGTGCACGTATAAATAAACCCTAATCTATAATCTAGTTGTTAAGGAATAGATGCCTTTATTATATAAAATATAAAAGAGTTCACCCTAAGCGCTTTTATATTATAATAAAGCTTACTCAGTCAATACACATATATATATAGAAAAATACTTATCCCTAGCGTATGCTCTACTACTCCTGCAGTCATTAGAGCTGAGTAAGCCCTTTTCTTAAAATTTAATAAGAATCTAAATCTTAGTTATCGAAAGTTAAGTATCCCTCTATAAACACTTGTTTAAATACTATATATTAGTAAGCTAAGGTATTATCTCTAATATATAGTATTTAAGCACGAATTATTAAGGATCCTATTATACAGTAATAAGGGTACAAGATCAAGTACCCCCTCTTCTATACTCTATAAGGAAATAGGCTATAATACTAGTTTAAATGGTTAAGTTATAGCGAAAAAAGGAATCTTTTTCTATAAAATACGTATTACTCTCACTCATTAATTATAAATAGGATGGTATAAGGAACTCTCTATGTTTTATGTTTTTATATAGGATGTAAATAACTCTATATGATAAGGAAAGTATATGCTAGTAACCTTCTATCCTATTATAATTTATGAAAGTATTTATCTCTTAAGTAAGATATTTACTAGGACCTTCTATAACCTCCCTTAAATAGTTACCTTATCAAAAATAAAACTTCATATTTCTTAGTCTTTAAGAGTTGTCTCCTAAACAATGCTTCACACTTTATATAGCGAGTGGTGTCAAATCCTCAAGTCTCATATTATGTTTGTTTAAAATAAAGTACTAAAATATTTTTTAGTATAATTCCCCTAATAATTCATTTAGTCATAGAAGTTTATACGGTAAGGGAAGCATTTCCTTAGAGGGCACCGATGCATATTCTATTGTATTAGCTCCTACTCTAGTAATTAATAAGCCCCTTTCTCCTAGTATGAAGTTATTGCTCTTATCTTAAGAGTACTTAAAGGAAGAGCACAGGCTTACCCTTATTAATCTATAAAGACATACCCTTGTATTTTATATGAAAAGTAACTTGTAAATACTTTCGCCTAGGGGATAAAATAATATAAGGGAGGAAACTGCCTTTGTATTTAATGATTATGACGTTACGCTATATTTTTAATAAATTTCTATTACTCCAAATTTTTAATCAAAGTATCTCTGGAGTAATACATGCCTACTAGAGAGTTGTCTCGATCTATAAAATAAAAGAAGCATACTACAATTAAATTTTATAAAAACTACTATATTTCCATATCTATAAGTAAACTCATTATTAAACAAGTAATTAAGCATCCCCTCTTAGTAAGAAAAGTTTCCTATAACCTTTACTTTATAAGCCGGTGGGCCTTGCCTGCCCAACGAATAAGTAAGAGTTCTCTCTAAGTACATAAACTCTTTGTATGATAAAGATACTTGGTATATAAATCTTTATCCTAAACAATATTGCCTAGTAAATGGGAGTAACGTACTTTCCAATAGTTTTACTGAGTACTTATCTAAATAAGTTTATAAAGTGACTTAATTATGTTCTTACATAGGAGAGGCCATTTACAAACTTAGAATTTACTTTTGAAAGGGCTATAGAAGTAATATATATATATATATATAACAATTTACACAAATGCCAGGGGCCGATTTTAAAACACTTGTACCTTAGGAAAAACTTAGTAAATACAAACCTTAAAGATATATTTGTGCGCAATCTTTTACTAAAGAAGAATGGCACTTGAGTACGTCCTCTTATTATATTTTTAAGTTATTTATATAATAGTTTATAGGAAAGACTCCCCTTGCATAAAATTAAATGTATTTACTACGCCCTTTAACTTAAAATAAGTATGGCTAAACTCTTCTATGTATCTCTTAGATCTATTTTGTGGAAGTGTAAGGCGTCTCTCTAGCCTCTATATAATGATGTCTTGTTAAGTAATAACTTTTTTTATAAAACGTAAGTTTACACGTAACTCTACACTAGAGGTAATTCTATTAGTAATAAAGATTTAAAGGCTCTCTTCTTGATGAAATAGTACGCGCGCTCTTAGTTAGTTATATACCCTATTACTTTATAGGGTAGAATATTTGTACTATCTTACACACTTACACAAGTTATTAAAGAGGAGTTACTCTTGCATTATATTTTATAAAGATTTATAGAAATTCTTTCTTCCCTTACTTAAGGAAGAGTACTTGTACCATCTATTATAGAACATGTTACTAAGATCTATTACTATGATTTTATAATATATTAGAGAAAGAGTCTCTTGGAAAGTATCTAATATTTATTAGTGGAGATCCTACTTTTCCAGTTACTACGAACAATATTTTTATATTTAACAAATATTTATATCTTATTTATACATACTTAGAAAAGTTTCTACTAGAAGTAGCTATAAGGTGGTCTCAGTACCTCCCACTAAGCCTTAAGAACTTAAAGTTATAGAAAGTTATACGTTAAGCCACTTACTTACTTTATATAAAATACTATTAGAATAGTCGAAAGGAGATTCTATTAAGAACTCTATGTTTACTAAGATATAGTCTCTTACTAAAGTAGTAAAGCATATTCCCTTACTACAATAAATATGACTCTACACTAATAGTAGATTACTTAAAAAGAAAGAACATAACTTCTCTTATATAATAAATTTCTTTATAGAGTTACTATATTTAGTAAAGGAGATATTACTGCTTTATCAGAGGAGAGTACTTTTGCACTTAAAATTATAAATAATTTCGTGATACTAAAGTAGATACTTACTCCCTAGAATACTTTAATAATTAAGCATACTTAAGCAAGAAATAACACTGTGTATACTTCTCAAGAGTAAGGTATTACATAAAATCTCTTATCTTGGGCAAAGAGTTTAGTTTCTTCATAAAATGGGAGTGTTACCTTAAGAGAGTCCTTATATTATACCTTACAGGAAGAAGGAGTTCTCTATTCTTTACGTATTATTTATTTATAGATTTATACTTAACATGCTTAAATAAACATTGAGCAACTACTTAATAAATTAAAAGAATATTTAACCCCTAATCCCACACTCTATATGTTATAGGAAATATTGCTGCTTATTTATACTTATACGCAAAATATTTTAGAGAGAAGAGAGCTACATGTATATTTAATATTTAAGAAAACATTATCTCTTATTTATTATTAATTGGGTAATCCTTACTAATATCTATTTTAATTGTAGAGTTATAATTATACCTTAATTATACAAGATATTATATTTAAGTCAGACTTACAAAGAATAGACTGTGCCTAACTATGGAAAATAATGTAATCTTTATGAATGGGGCTTAGCCTCCTGGCCTTAGTACTTAACTATTATTACTATATACATAATACCCTGGAAATGGCTCCTAGGAGAATACTACTATTTTAAATTTTTTTTATAGAAGAGACTTTTATAGTTGAAAATTATTGTACTTGAATTATGCTAGAACATGCCTCCTTGTACCAAAGCACCTAGAATAATTAGGCATAGATAGGTTAGCGCCCTTATTACACTAGTTACACTAGAAAGTTTAAGTAACTAAAGAGTAACTCACTAATAGATACAAGTAAAGTATGAGACTATATGAAAATCTCCTTTTGCATCCTACATGCCCTTAAAGATACATGAGCACGAAGTTGCTTCTTATCTTACTTACAACTTTGCCTTGCAGATAGAGCGACTTACGTATTTAATAAAATAATAAAAGGTGTATTTTATGCATAATTAAGAAATTAGGTACTCTATTAAGTGATCCAAGCTTAAGTAAACTAGCGTATAATATAATTTTTATATAATAAGTAACTGACTCTTAAAGAGTTATATAATAATATCTATTTACTAAATAAGAGGGTAGAGCATAACCCTAAATAGATTTTGCTACTTTAAGCAATGTCTTCCTTTCTTAATTAAGAATTAATATAAACAAACACCTATACTTTGGAGAAAGTACTACTATGATGAGAGTGTTAATAGATATTCCTAGTTTAATAATGATATGTTAGCTAATTATATCTTAAAATAATTTAATACCTAAGACTTTTGTAAGCTAATTATAAAAAAGTATACTCGCTAAACAAAGAGTTGTAATATTGTAAAAGTGAGTATAAACAAGTACTTGTATACTAGCACCATTATAGACTCTTATAGTATGAGAGCTTTTATTTAATTATATTTATTATACTTAATATTATAGTGAAATCTTATTTATGAAGTCCTTATCTTAAATATCTAGTGACTTTATTATATAACTAATTTTAGTAAACTATGAATTATATCTTTTTATAAATAAGATCTTAACAAATACTTAAGTGCTTTTTTGGAAAAGAGGGTACCTTTTATACTTCTCTAAAATTGAGACTTATTTATAATTTAATTGCGCTCGAGGATCTCTCTTTATAACAATGTATCTAAAATAGTTAGAAGAAGGAGAAGGTATGCTAATCTAATATTCTACTTTAGAAGCTCAAGTACTATAATTTATAGAGAGCTATTTCACATACTTGAAAAGAAGTTACATATGAATAATATTGTCTAACTAATGCTATAGATTTAAGGTATTTATAGCGCACTCCTCCTATTATATAAAACTTTCATTTTGTACCTACATAACTAGAGGAACTTACATAGCATACTAAACTAGAAATTATAAGTAGTTAGGACAAGTAATCTATTACTTACTATACTAGAAAAATTAGACTATAACACAGAATTACAATGTTATCTTATCAATTTAGGCCACTAATACACATTATAAAAGCTTTTTAAAGAATAATCTATAAATAAAAATGAGTACACCTTATTTTTATTCATATAAAAGCAAAGACTTAAGGAGTAATACTTACATATTATTTAAGTTTGCTTTGTCTCTTTATATATTCTAACTGCAGTGAATGGTGCCTTTAAGGGTATTTCTCTAGCATATCTAGGCTATTTTATAACTAAGCTTGATTACGCATTTACATGGCTATTAATTAGAAAAGAGAACAGGTTTACAAAGAGCTTACACTATTCCCCCTAGAGTACTCACTTTGAGTTAACCTTAGAGAGTGCCCTTTTATAAATATACTAAATACTTAAGCAAGCTTTATAAAGAGAGTATTCACCTAAGAGGTATTCATGAATTATATTATGTTTCTATATAATAGAAAGAGAGCTTACTCCTATTACTCTTAATTATAGTTATGGCTTAAACAAACTATTACAATACAGAACTAGTATACCCTATATTTTATTAAATGCTTGCATAAAGAAGCCGGCTTACATACTCATCCCTTTTTAAATTATGCATTAGTACACAGTAAACCCCTCTAATTCTATGATAGGAGGAGTACTCTAAGTAACTTATTATAATAAATTATAATAAAGCTAATATCTGGTCCTTAAATAATTAATAAACTACCTTTGCCTTTATATCTTACTTATAAGAATATATTGTATTTAGTAAGTTATCTTAAATATATGTACTTGCTCTCTTGTATAACATCTATAATTAGGTAAAATAATGAGTATGCACTATTAGAAGGAGAGTCTTTAATAATTACACTTTCCTTATTTAGAAAAGCAGCTTTTCTAACTAAATATACTTAAAAAAAGGGAGCTTCTATTACTTGTGGGTATCTTAGTACATAAAAGTTAATTCTCCTTTTACTCTATGTATACTACTTTCACTTTCCTTTAATAACTCTTTAATAATAAAGAATGCTTTTTAGAGGTATACTAAAGAAAATACATGCTTTCTTGATAGTAAAGGCAAACTTATTTTATATAACTAGTAAAGATACTTGCTAAAGGGAGGCTTATATTTAGTTACTTAAATAGGAAATACTTGGTGCAGGAGGATGTCTTATTCCTCTAAAACTATATGTATGATATATTAGTTAATTAAGTAAACCTTCTATAACCATATTTTAATTTTTAGTAGTAGAAACTTTAGTTTTAGGTCCTTTAGGGATTTATAAAAAATAAATTTGCCAAGATTTTAACCTATACAAGTACAAAGAAATAATTGGTTTAGAAGTGTTCTTATAAATTATATTCTTAAGGGATAAGATTATAGTAGCTTCTTCCCTAAACTATATGATGCTTTAGTTCTATTTAGCGTCTAATTGTTGTTGCACTTTCTTATTTCTTTATAGTTAAGTATTTAATAAAATAACTTGGCTTTTTATGTAATCAAGGTATATATTCTTGCCCCGCAGGAAGGGGAAGTACTCTATTTTCTAGTAATAGCTTAATTTTTATTTGCTATAGGTAAAACTTAGCTCTTTCAAGATACATCCTTTATAAATATACTTACTCTCTTATACTTTAAATAGAATAGAATACTAGGCTAATAATAATAAAGGAGTAAAAAAGTAAAAGGTGTTCTTCTCCATGACTAAAAAGGTTATTTCTAGAAAGGCCTCTCAAGTAAGATAAGTAACTAGAGTCTATTTGTAATACGTAAGGAGCTCTCTTATAGCTTAACCTAGATACTACTTCGGATAAAAACCTAACTATTATAGGCGAATAGGGTATTCTACTTGTTAATATTATAATTATTTAGACATCAATTATGCTTTAACATATACTCACTAATAAGATATCTATTTATAGTCGATACGCGCTAGTATTTGTAAACCTTGCTTGAAAAAGCCGAGTACTTTTCTATTAGAGTTACCCCTTAAGAAATAGCGTAATCTATACAAAAGTACAGGTCTCTTCTTTAAGAAAGTATTAGTAAGCATAAACCTTGCATTATAAACGGGGAATAACTAGTAAATAGTCCCTTAAGCAAAGTATTTATTAATAAAACAATCATAAACACTTCTATTAAATAGGTTGGTTGTTAGAAAGGATAAGGGCACCTTTATATCTCTTTATAAACGTGTGTAAATTCCTTGAATATCTAGTATAACCTATTTAATATGACGTAGTAAGAGAGAATTACTCTGTCTATCTTTAGTTAATTAAGCCTATAAAATATTGTGATGAGGACATTCTTAGTTATATTTATAAAAAAAATAAACGTTATATAAGTCAACTTCTTTATTTGCATACACTTTAGTTCTATTACTAGTAAGGGCATTTTATCTCTTTAAAAAGCATACTTATTAAATGAAAGGCTATACTTTCTAAGCACTCCCACAGTTATTAAGGGAAGATATTATAGTGAAATAGTACCTTCTACTAAAATACTGGAGAAATTTCCCAGAAGCTTTTCTATATTTTTAACCTATGTCTAATAAAGAGTGCTTTAATGTATACCGCTATCTTAAGAAGGGATATTCTCTCTAAAGTCTTAACAATACATATTTTAATTAATAACCTGCTAGTAAGAAAGTAGGTATAGAATACACCAGATTTTATAAGTAATTCTCTTTTAGATAAATATTTTAAGTAACCTCCAGTTTTATAAACAGGAGTTTTATCTATATAGATAAATACTAGGATACTCTCTTTTATACTACGAAATTAATAAAATAGTTCCTTATATTTAACAATGCAATTAAATATACTACTCCTTTAAGAAGATAGAATGCGAGGCCTAACACAAGTAGCTTCTATATTTTATAATTACACCAAAGGGTATGCTTAACACTAGTGGTAAGTTGTGCACCTTAATACTTTTCTATATAAGATTAAAAAAAGGAGGAATTATATCTTTTGTATTAATTCTTAAAAAGTAGGGCTACAACTACTTGATTTAACAAAGAGCGAATACTAATACTTTTTTAGACTCTTATAGTGTCAAAAATTGCTCAAGAGATTATATCACCTTATTTAAAATAAAAGGAGCTAGAGAATGTACTACTTCCGCATATTGCTTAATAAATAATAATTATTATAAATCTATTACTTATGCTTAAAATAGTATTCATTAGAATAAAATTCCCTATAGTAGAGTACTTAAATAAGCAAGATATTTACAGCATAACTAAGAGATTGTATAGAGAGCGTAATTAGTATAATAATTGATATAATCGAGACTTGTTAGACCTCATTTATAAAGAGAGAAGTTACTTATGCTTTTACTTAGAGTTACTCCCTTTAGTTATAGAGATATATTATACTTCTTAAGTTATGACAAAGAGATTAATGCTTCCTTCTTTTGCTTAAAGAGAGAGTTTCTTAAATAATTTATAATATTATTTTTAAAGGGTATTCCTTTAGAGACTAGAGCTACTTCTTTGTATAAAGTACTCTTAAGCTAACCTATATATATATAGTTAAGAGACCTCCTTAAGTAATCTTTTTAGAATAACTTTTTTAATTTGTATAGTAAAGGCGCTAGTAATTTCTTAACTAATATAAAGCAATAAAATAATAACCTCCTTTTATAATAGAGTAAATTTGCTTGGTACAAGGGTAAGTCTTTCATAATACAAGGTATTTATTGAGTTAATACTATAATAGACTTTTTATAGAATACGTAGAATTTTATAGAGGAGTTTTTAATATCTTAATGATATCTTATTAGATACTAGAGTATTAGAGAGGAAAGGATTATCCCTTTCAAGATACCTTATTAAGTGAGTTAACTCCCATCCCAAAGACTTATCTATTATATTTAGCTAGTTAACTAGAGCGAAAACTATTTCTAGTTATTTTATAAAGAGTTAAGTCATATTCTATTTTAAAAGGAAGCGCGTAACCATTTCTACGAAATACATTTTTGTAAAGAAGAGAGCTCTATTTATCCTTTACTAGAGAAGAGTTAGTTGTAATATGTTATAGAAAATATGCGTGCTCTAAGTAACTAGTAATAAATATAAATAGGCGTACTTTCTACAGTAACAGTAAATATATAGATAATTCTCAACGTTAGTAACAGTACTCCCATCTTTAAGGTGTAGTTAATAACGGAATTCAAAGTAATCCTCTCGCTAATATTTTTATCTAAATAAAGTACTTTCCTTTTTCTTAGTTACATAAATGGGTAAGAAAAGTCTCTTTTATATAGTATAATAAAATTAGGATTCTCCTTTCTCTTTATAATAAGGCAATTATTTTAAATTTATGCCTATAATTTCACAAATATTAGAGATTAACTCCTCCTCTTTCAGTAACAATGTAGGGGTGTCTCGTCCTTCTTTCATAAAGTATTAAAATAGCGCTCTTTAACTTATAGAACTTATAGCTTTTATACCATAGCACCTTCCCTTTCATAGAGTATCTAGACATATACAGAAGAGTGGCTCGTCTTGTTATTAATAAATTTATACTTTATGGGTTACTTAAAAGAGTAAATACACTCCTAAAGATACCTAAGAGATTTTACATATAATATTATATCTTAAATGCCTTCTAGTGAGATACTTAATACACTCCTTAACGTACACTACAGAGCTGTTTAGGATCATTTGATCTTTTTTAGTTAGTATAGTTTAAAGATTTATCCTTACACTAAATAGGAGCTCTAGAGCCTTAATAAATTATACATTTATAAGGTAATAATTCTTACTCTGTATTCATTTTGACTAAAAACGCGAGGGAAATCTTATATCTTCCTACTTATAGTATAATTATTTAAGATAACATTATAAGGCAAGACATAATTCCTTCTTCATTTCTTATACTATTTATATAGTTTATAGAATACACCCCTTAAGTTATTAATAAAATATGTCTTTAAACACAAGTTACTAATTTATAAGAAGGGTTCTTACTCAATTTTTTATAATACCTTGGATATAGTACTATGAATAAAGGAGAGCTCCCCCTGTACTTGTAAATGTTAGACTTGAAAAGATACGTGCTTACTCTTCAATATATTTCATAATGAAAGCTTAAGAAGTTGCTTGAAAATAGGTATTATATTTTTTGTATTTTATTTTAAAGCGATTTCTTACTATACAAGCAAAGGGTTTTTAAGTAACTTTATTTTGTAAAAATATAGTTTATAGAATAGGAAACGTATAATCTTGTTATAATTATATCTAGTAAGTAAAGTCTCTGTAAGTATAAAGTACTTCCCCTATAAGCACATTAATTAAGATGCCCTGTCTTAAAAAGTATATTTATTCACAAATAAAAATAAATACTTTTCTTAGAAAAGGCCTATACTAGTTCTAGTTGCCTAGTGTACTTTATTAGTAAGTACGCTTATTCCTTCTTCAAACATAGAACTTTTTTTAAAGGTTTTTATAACACTCTCTTCTAAGGTACAAGCTTCATGTAAATATTTAATAAGGAGATGATGGTAGTACTTTCTAGGAACTTTAATACTTAATCAGGGAAATACCCCGCGACTCTTTCTAGAGTCTACTATTATACTTGTTAGAACACCTTAAATAATTACTCCTTATAACATGTGTACCTTAAGGAAGGTCCTGCCTTTAGTTTAGTGAATAATATAGAAGAGGAATAGACCCCTTACAGTTTAATTATTTTTGCTAGGGGTAGTAGTAGTCTTTATACTAAATTATAAATAGATAAATAGTATCTGCGTGAATTCTAAAAAGGTATCCATATGCGAATAAGAAATCCCTCGTAAAAGCATACACCTAGATCTTTTAAGAACTATAAAAAAAAGAAATATTGTATTTGAGAAAGTCTATTTTATTTAATACTAAATTACAACAACAAGGGCAAAAAAGAGAGCTCGCTATTTTCATTTACTAGCATATGATAGAAGACTAGAGTAATTATTATCTTCTTTAGTAGGGTACTAAGAAAGTAAGGTCTTATACTTTATTAGGGAGCTTACTTATCAAGGAGAGCGCAATACTTTATGATATAAGAAGAGGGAAAAGATTCACTCTTTATACCCTTTTATATTTATCTTAAGTAAGCGCCATGCCCCAAATTATCAAGCGAAAACGCCTTATATCATTAGTTTAATATTTAACGGATAGGGGAGGGGTGCTTTAACTCTCTAAGCGATAATTCTATAAGATACAAATAGAGCATACTTTCTTTTTACACAATTATATATATATATATATAAAGAGCCTAGAGTATTTCCTTACCTCTCTTTATAGTAGCGAGTGGTAGAGCACTTATTTATATAATAACTTATTAGAGAAGGAAGTAGTTATACCCTTAGTTACCTTGGAAACTATACTATAGGTAAAGCTCTAGGAGATAAGGCTACTTTAAAACATAATTATATAATGAAATGCTATGTCTAGAGGAGTACTTATACTTTGTCTTTATAAATACTTAATTATGCAAACAAGAATTATTTACACTTTATTATAGAATAAGTAGACTAACCTTAACCTATTATACATTATATATTATGAAGTTACTCCCTTTGCACTTATAGAAAAGCCTAGTAATATACATTTATAGAAGGTATCATTAGTACTCACATAGTTAAAGAAAAGAGAACTCCTCTATTACTTTGTTATTAAAAGAACTATAGTTAAAGTATTTATTAAGTATAGATTTATATTATGTCCAGTTTATTTCTTAAAGAGAGCAATGCCTTACAGCAAGCAGTAAAAGTATTGCGCGTCATTTCATTATAAAAGAGAGGCTGCGGCATATCTTTTGTTATATTTATGTAAACAGGTAATTTAAAAGTAGTATCTTAAATCAATTTTTTATAAAGACTATACCCTTAAAAATTTTACCCTACTTACGAAATTCTAAGCTATATAAGCGCGTGTATTTAAAGGCTTTATTACTCTAGTAAATGCTTAGGCAAATAGGAACCTATAACTAGATTATGTCTTGTAACTAGTGAGTTCTCTCCTTTCTTCAATAACTTAAGGGTATACTTTTAATAAGCTCTACCTTAGAGTCTTATTTTATTTTAGGCAAAAAGCTCTCTTATAATAGGAAACGCTATATTATCTATTCTTATCTATTAAGTAATTATAATATAGCTCTTTATTAATAAGGCATTAAACCTCTACTCTAAGTATATCTATATAAAATAAAATATTTAGCACATATTTAATAATAGAATAGTTAAGAAGGAAGTATGCTTTTCTTTAATAAACTATACGCCCCCCTCCCTTACCCTTTATTAACCCTTTATATAACTTAGCTATAAACACAAAGTTGAATCACTAGCTTACTTAATTAATAATACTTAAGATTCTTGTTGAGGAGTTGCCAGGACACCTTTTTTTATACTTACTTAAAATATTATAAATAATACCATAGAGTTTTACCTTAAATACCCTAAATAAAGGCTGGTTAATTTCTATAGTAGCATATTTTATAGCAAATAGTGAAAATACTTATATTACGAAAATTATATACATAGAGAAGCACTTGGTAAATACTTAAGCAAAGAAGAATTAGGCTTAGATATAGCGCACCAGTGTATATTAACTCTATGCCTAAAGAAGAAGAGACTTCCCCTTAACAAGGCTTTCTCTCATACTTATATATATATATTCAGAAACACTAGCTAGAAACTTATACGTAGAACGCTAGCCCAAATTTAACTTACTAGTAGAGTACTCCGTATGCTCTAGAAAGTTTCTAATAAATAATAGATGCGTCTTTAACTTTAAGCTTGCTTTTCTCCTAAAGAATACCCTTTAGTGAGTGAGTACATCAGATATCTTGTTGTAGAAAGAGCACATATTTATAGTTCAACAAATATTTAATGCATAGTCAGATAATAATAATATCTCATGTATACTTTCCCTTCTCTTAATAGAATAGTTGTACTTATTATACTTATACTAAACACGCAGCAAGAGTGCGCCTTTATTTATTTTTTATGAGTAATAACTAATCTTTTGCTAACGTAGTATAGAAAGGGTTTTAAACTAGCTTTACATTAGGGTACTACAGGATTCCTCATTTTAGGAGTATGCTTTCTTCTAGCGCAACTAATACCTAAATATTTATTAATTCTAGCAGCATTACATAACCTATAGTAGTGGCTAAACAAGGGAGTATCCTTTTACCCAAAAGGTATTATTACCGAGGTATTTCACATAGTTTATAATTTTAAAAGTATACAAAATCTATAGGGTAGCATAGGCACATGTATAGTTCTTTTTAGTAAATATATTTAATAACATATAAAATAAACTTGATTATAAAAAAAAGTAAAGTCGCGAGTAATACAAGCCTTAAACCAACCCCTCTTTATGAATAATTTATTAGTGAAAAATGTCTTATAGTATACTCAATATTTAATAATTTATTGCTAAAAGTAGCAATTTCCTCTATCACCTATAATAAGTCTAGATTTTTTTAAGATAAAAATATATAAGTATATATACTAGGTTAAATACATACTCTATATCATAAATAAAGTAATAAGAGGGGTGGTAACTTTCTTTATCTTATTAAGAAGGAAAAAAATTCATACATAAGGATCCCTTAGTAGTATAAGAAATAGCTAGCAATTACATGAATACTATCTATTTATATTTATAATATAAAGGGAAGAGGCTCTTTTCTAGTAAACTTCTTCGTTAATATATTTTATATATAGTAAAGTACGACTTAAAAAATAAATGCTAACTTATAATAGTCCTTCCTTTATAGATTACTTGTAATAGCCAGTAAGATACGATTCTTTGTTTATAGTAAGATCTCTATTTCCAATATGTAATTACCCGTGTAAGTTCTCCTAAAGTATAATATTTATAGGACTTCTTAAATAAAAGTTTACTATAAAGGTATTATTAATAAAATAAAAGGATTACTTCTTATTACTTAAGGTAAAGAGAGAGGCGCATATTCATATGTAAGTTCTTCTTAATGGCTCCATTATTTTAGTAGAAGAAAGAGGTAACCTATGTCTAGTACTTTGTTTGAGTACTTTCCTATATAAAATCTTAATTATAGTTCTTTAAAATACAACTGTTAAGCTCTATTTACTTATTAAAAAGTAGGAGATTACTAGCTCCTCAACTAAAGGCAGAGAATTTGGGTTAAAACTCTATTATATAATAATATAATTATAAATAATTAGGTTAAGATAAGCAGCAATTGCATGTTTACGTATCTCTTTTTTAATACGAAAGGCGTAAGGGAGGACTCCTTGCTCCAGTAATGCGCTACTATAAGAGTGCTTAAGCTATAGAGTATAGTAGTTAGAAATGATAGCTTACTAAGTCCTATATCTTATATATAATTTTTAATAGATAAAGGAATATATTCCACTGCCATATTCTAAGGCATAATTATAACAAGTAATAATAGTAAAATGGCTCTCTTATAAAAAAACCATAAAACACTAAATAAGAGTACGTTACTTACCCCTTTAACCATATAAGTAGAGTATTTTACACCTTAAAAAAATATATATAATATAAAGTAGTTTATGCAAACTTTTTAAAATTATGTATGATAATTAGCCTTTTACAAGATACTCGTTCCTCTATGTATAACTAAACTATGGTATTGAAGTACTTTTATCGCCTAGTTTATTAATATTTAAATAGAGTATAGAGGGCTCTTTCATAGTAAACTAATTTAATAGGGATACTTTTAAGCAACACTCCCTTACATAATATAATAGAGATGGCTCGTGTCTTGCCTAATTACTTATGAATCTAATCTATTATTAAAGATAAAGTGCTGCAAGTGTCTAGTTAAGTCTTTCTACTTTCTAATATAAAATAATGATAAAAAACTTATTATATAATAGGGCAAGCTTTTATAATGATACCTATTATATATAAGCTTAAGATAAAGGGGTACATAATTATATACTAGGGTATACTTAATAACTTGGCTATTAAGAGAGGAGATTAAGGGAAATAACTCTTCACTTAACACAAGAGAAGGCGTAGACTTACTAGTAACTACAATAGATGCTTTTTCAAAGACATAAGGAGAGCTTAGTACTTATTTTTATAAAAATACTCCTTACTAAATACTTTTAGCGAAAGAGGGTGCTTCACTAAAAAAAAAGTAATGAAATTGAAACTCCTAATAATGCGTAATTAAAGTTTAACTATTTTAAATGAGAGCCTACAAAGTATACCCTTATTAATTATAAGGTACTAAAGGGAGTTACCTAGCTCTATATGTAGTAGGTAATAATCTAATACAAGTTTATAAGGAGATAAGAAACAACTCATTAGACCACCTCGTTTCTATCTTACTAGTTAGACCACAACGGATTCTCGGGATGATATTGTTCTTGAACATAAGGAAGAAAACTAGTTAACTAGATAGTATTTGTGATTTCGAAATGGGTTTCAAAATTTCGAGTTTATGGTGGATATGGAGGCCTAATCTTGAGAGAATCGGGTGGAGGACGATGTTTAGAACACTAGGATTTGATTTGGTTGAGGCTGGTTGATGTTTAGACACGAATTGAAACTACAGGGACTTGTTTGAGGTTTTTGAAAACTCAAAGACCTTGTATTTGAGAAGATGATGGAGTTGATTGAAACTTCTAAAACGTAAAAGGGACTGAATTGAATTTTAAAACTTTCTGGGGAGGTGTCTGGAAACCCGATAAGGCCCAAGGACTTGGGCTGCAGTTTAAACATTAGACTAATTGTTGGGCAGGCCCAAACAGTTTGTGGCCCATTCAATTGAATCCCAACAAATTTCTGCTTAGTTCAATTAAATTCAGAATATCTTGTTTTGTTCAATTGAACCCCAAACTTTTCTGTAAATTTGCAATTAAGCCCAGAAAAGTTTTAGTACATTATTTTAAAATTCTGGAAAAGTTATAAAAGGGCCCAAAAAGCTTCATAAACTTTAAAATGACCCATAAATAATTTATAATAATTTTAAATGTGAATTAAATGGATTAAACTAATCTTATGAAGATTGATTTACTATTTAGAGGCACCTTAAAGTTTAAGAAACCTAACAAATTAATTATATTATTTGAGTTGGACTCCTTCATAATTACTTTTTTTCACAACTTAGTGAAAATATGAAATTTAAATTAAGCAAAAGATTCAATTATTTTCTATCACAACATCTAATATAAAATTTACTATTCGTAACATATATTATATTTACGTTGTATTCGTTCGTTGAGAGTATTACTTGTGCTCATAGATCTTATAAATAAAACTTTTGGCCGTTAAAAAAAATATATTATATATATTACATGTATTTTGTTCACAACTAAAGGAGTTATTTGCATTTAACTATTTCATCGCGTCTCTTTTCAATTCCTTTTATTATTTTGAATTCACATTTATTTGTATCCCTACTACGTTTTACTAATTTTAGGTCAAATAATTAAAATATATAGTAAGTGTCTGTGTTTGGAGTGTCCATCTCTCTCTTTATTTTGGAGGGGAACAATTTCTCTTTACTTTATAAGCAGTTATCTAAAACTAAAGTCAATTTCTTAAAGCTAGAAGAAAAATATACAAGCGCTTCTGATCTGATTGTTGACGACCTAAATGAATTATTTATTACTAAAGTACTTAGGGCAACCCATTTTCTATATCCAATAAGAAGTTCACATGCTCTGCTATGCTTACTTAGAGTATATACTATTATGAAACACAGAATTAAGTACTAGCTTGTAGTCCGCAATAATTCTATAATTACTTATTCACATATACATACGTTAGGTAAATTTCTACCAATTCAACGGATCAATTATTTCATTAGAAATGCTGTCCTACGACTGACTGCCCGAGCCATATAATAATTTATAGCAACACCTTTAAAATAAAATTAAAATTTTAAAAATCAAACCGTCAGGTGAAAGTCAACATTTAATTGCAAACTCGAAAATGCATAAAATATTAACAAAAATTACATTTATAAGAAATAATAAATTACAATATATGAATATGACATGTACCGTAAGTATTACACTTTAACAACTTGAAGTATAAAACTACAATAACCTGACATTCAACATATGAAATTGTAACTATGTCTATAGTTGAGCTGATAAATATGAGATGTCATTCATAATTTAAGAGCTCGGGATTGTAGACCAATTGTTCCATTTGATTTTCGTACTTTCGATTTGTTTAGAGTAACCGTAATTACTTTAATTTTATTCATATCGTAAATATATATATTTTTTATTTTCTAGTACCAAAATTATTATTAGAGATTTTAGAACTAAGCTGATAGTTGACACAAAATTATTATTTTCTAGTACCAAAATCTAAAAAAAGGAAAAAAAAAAAAAAAAAGGCCTAAACTGACACAAAGAAAGAACAAAAAAAATCAATGCTAAACAATAATTTTTGGATATTCATGTGGAGGTTGGACAAGGATGTATATATATGGTTATAGTTAAATTGAAGACATATATAACTGCTAGTAGTTTGATAGTAAGTGTGTGAGTTTGAGTTCAAGAAGTGTGTGGTTCAATCTCTATCAATCACATATTAATGAATAAATTTTTATAATTAAATTAGAGTGTTGTCGGAGCTCCTGGAGGTCCGCCGGCCTCCGATGCCGAAGGTTGACTGTCGGCGGCGGACTGGTGTGATCACCGGATTTATGGTGGTAATTAGTGCCAAAACCTTTTCTTTCAGTAAAATGGGTATAATGATAAATTAACATTTAAATCTAAATTCAATTTTAAAATAAATACTAAAATGCAATTATAAATAAGAAGTAAATAAGTAATTGAAGGGTATATTTGATAAACACTTTAATGTACAATAACTGTCTCATTTTAACTATGTACGACTACTATTTTATCGGAAAAAAACCTTACATTATTTTAATAAATATAACTTTATCTTATCGTCAAACTTCATACATATATTAATTCTTAATTGTTTCTAATCAGTTCAGAGTACTAAAAAATATGAAAGATGTGGGTTCTCTTTATTAAATGTTCACCTAAAAAATTACTTGTGAATTTGTAATTAATAATGATACTATATTTTAAAATTACACTTTTCTGGAAAAAAAAGTTACACTTTTCTTTACATTTTTATTATTTATTTTAATTTTTTAATTAAAACTATGCACCATTATAAAATAATTATAAAAACCTACATAAGAGGGCTAGCAGCAACATAAGTTTGAGGGAGTATTAAGAATGTCAAGTTTAGAAGTTCTCATTTTCGAACTATCGGTATTCCATCAATGTACTTCCTCTATTCCAGCTTCATCTTCTCGTATTCCATTTTAATTCGTCTCAACTCCATTTTTTTATACCTCATATAGGTAGTATATCCTACTTTATTTATTTATTTTCATATTCTATCACCATATCTCCTATTTTATTCACCATTTTTTCCTACTTCGTCAATTTATCTCCTACTTTATTCAATTTTCTCTTAATAATTGTACCTTCCCACGGAGAGATAACCACGACGGCAGGAGTATATTTTTAAGTTCAGGTTTAATATTGTTCTCTATAGATCAGCATCAATCTCCCTCACCAGTCACCACTTCAAGAGTAGAATAAAATAAGTTCAACTCTAAGGCTAAAGTTGATCTCAGTATTTCACATATTCAACATTGACATGAGATAAACTGGATTCCACAGGTTCTTGAGATTACAGAAAGATCCAGCCCCGGGCGATTTAACATGTGTTACACATTCAACAAAACCATTCACTCACTAGATTACTCTGCCTAACACAGAAGCGAAATGCCAGATATCTCCATTGGGAATGCCACATGCAATATCACTCATCTCTGGAAGCAGAGTCCAACCCAGCAGAAGGGCTGTCAGCATAATATTCTTGATGTTTCACATTTACACCATACTGCATTTCACATCACACGGAGTTAATATGCGAGCGCACCCAGTAAGAGGGGGGGGGGGGGGGGTAGCCC